>JBBBDQ010000614.1:5960000-6045000 GCA_037127315.1 Ascarosepion bandense
AAATAGTTTGGTGTTAATGCTGGAACTTAAGCATTATTTTTTGAATGAGTTAAATAAATAGATATGAAAAAAGTTGTTAAATTATCCAGGTAGCAAATTCACCCATTTTTTATTTTGGCGCAATCTATGTTTTCTATTTCAATTTTTGCTCTGCACATCTGAGATTTGAATACTTCTTCTATGAGTCCTGTCCTTTCAGGACGTAGGGGATCATGGCTTTCCAGGTCTTCCTATCACTGCTGGCTCTTAGCAGGTCTTTTCCTGTAACAACACGCAACCTCCGTTCTGTCATTCACCTGATTAGGTCCTGCAAATATGTTACCCGCTGCGTTCCTATGTCTCTTTTCCCCTCTATCTGGCCTGTTAGTATCGGGTTCTCCAAGCCCTCTTTCTTCAATGACTGTCCCCTAAACATCGGAGGTCTCTTTCTGATGCTCAGTATTAATTTCTTTTTCGTTTACATCATTTCCAAAACCTCATCATTGCTCACATGCTAGATCCATGATATTTAAAGCATCTTGCGGTAGAACCACATTTAAGTTGCTTCGTGTTTTTCCTTCTTGAATCAATAACATTTATATTTTTTCATCACAAAAAACAACAACACATAAACTAACAAGCGTTCTTGTGTATCTATGCCTGACCCTGCCTTAGATCTTCAGGAAACGTTTGCCCAAAGCCAATGAATGGGGTTGGCCACATTAAATAATCGGCTTTGTGCCACATCCTGACTCAGTGGAGTGTTTTCTGGTATATCCAGTGTTTACGAGAGAAAAAAAAAGTCGCAATTTATTAAAAGCTACAAAAGATAGGAAACTATGAGAAACATGATATTAAACTTTATCAAAACTCGCAGCACATAATTCTTGTTTTGAACATTTGTGTAATTGTATATAATAGTCGAAAATAACCCGAAAATTCAAGGAACCTCAATAGATAAAAAAACAATAACAAAACAGAAGCACAGTACAAAAAATAAAACCATGGATTACAAACATCGAAGTCATCATATTTGACGTATATACGTTAATCCCACAATATATCCACGCGAAAAAGCGTAATTAGTGTTACCCATTGTATGTTCGTTGTTTTAGAATTATTCAATTTTCAGATATTGTTATTCACGTTTCTCATATTCTCCGGTGTATGGTACCTTTTTTTAATTAGAGCTGGGCTCATTGATTGATGCGAAGAAGGTCAAGAATTCAAATACTTGTCTTCAAGGCATGCACCTTCATTTGCAAGTTTGGAGAGCAACAATGATGATTTATCTTAAAATGCGCATTCATCTATTTTATTTATAAATGATATCATAAGAAAATATTTGATACATTTTCTTAAGCGATACAGAAGAAACATAAAAAAAATGTTTTAATAAAAGCTTAAATTGTTCGAGCAGTTAAGGTTTGAATAAATATTTAATTTAGAATTGACATCAGTGTGATCAAACAAAATAAAATTTAATGAAAATTAATCAATAAAATTTTGAATTAAGACAGAATTAATGTACTTGCTCATTTATAAAATGTGCTAGGCTAATTTGATATTAGATGGGGGTATCTCATCAAAACTTACTGCTAAGCTAGCTAAACAATCCCCGTTGGATACATCTGCTCAAGAACATGTGTGTCTGTTCAAAACGCACAGTGTCTTACACTTTAATCATGCTGAGAGAGAATTAATTAAAGTCTCCTGGGGAAAAAGAGTAACATCTGGCGTTATCATAACTTGACCAAAGCCAGTAGGCTGAAACGGTCTTGATGGCGATCGACTAACCATTGAATTTACTCAATTACGCTTACAAGGATTATGTTATAGTGTTAACTCATTTCCAAAGATGATATATCTTTAGTACTTTTCCCACCTCCTCTTTCCTTTTCTGCGTAGAATACATAGAGATTACAGGCAGATAATTTATTTATATATTTATTGTCGTGTCTTTAATATGATGTTTGATTGTTACATTCTCCAAGACTGTTTTCATCATTTTAGCCATTGTTAATTTCAGGTATCTTTTTCGAATCATAGGAAGATGTTTTATATTTGATTTTTCGTTCAATATCTATTAAATATCGTTACAAGAATATTCGGTCAATAGTATATTCATCATACTTCTGTAGAAGTACATGTTTGTTGCTTCTTGTCTCGTCTTCATTTTATATTATATTGTCCAGCATTCTCTGCCATGTACAAAGAACGACATTCAGCAAAATTCTGTTTTTTGTAATAAAAATTCTCCGTATATTTAAGCATATTTTTCTGTTATAAATTATGACGAACAGAACGTGCGCATACACACAAACACAAAAAAACACACATATAGAATTTATGTGGAGAAACTTGCCACTTAGCTGAGAAGTTTTATTGCAATCATGCCAACTTTCAAGATTCACGAGGGAATTTATGTAATTTCTTCACTCCTCATGGTCATTTAGTTTCTCTAAATAAACAAATGACCCAAAAGAGAAAAAATAAATGACACTGAATATATTGCATTAATTCTCTCAAGAATCTTTGAACTTAACATGATTGACATTATATAAATCTGCTATGTGAAACGTTTCTCAACATTAAGTGTATTAAAACTCTATACTTCTCTTAATACCGAGGATGAGCTTGTTTAAAATGCATTTCTACCAGAAAACTACTGAAAAATAGCAATTTTAGCATCAAACCATTAAGATTTTACACTATTTATAGTTTGTAAGAGAAAATATATAAAACTTTAATTTTTGCGAGAAATAGTTATAATTAGTTAATTTTTCAGCATGAGTTTTTATATGTAATTCGATATGCGCTCTAGATTTCACCAACATCTTCTCGAGTCAGCGAATAATTGTATCAACTCATTTCAGTAGCAACTCTTGAACTTTATAATACATAACTAAATGTATTCATTCTTCAAGCTCTTTCAAAGTTTTTAATATATCTTGATATCGGAGACTTGCTCCTTTAACTAACCCCAAAGAAAGAATCTAGTCATTCATAAAATAAGGAGTATATTATGTGAGAATACATCTGATACAATCGTTCGTTTGTTGTTATTGGATCCTCTACTTGCTAATATATTTACTAGGACTCATATTGTGTGTCATTTATTCACGGTTAATACCCGGCATAATAATCATGAGGTTAGAAGTTGGAGAATACTTAATACTGTGACATCATAAACTACTCAGGAAATCAGGAAGACTGCGAAATTGGTAAATCTTCTGGGTGCGTGAGCGCGCCTGAGTGTGTGGGAGTGCGCGCGTATATTATTGAGTGCTTTTCAATGAATGTTTAAATTTTGTAGATTATTCAGAGCTTAAGTCATCAACAAGATGCATACTTTCCAAAGACGGGGCCCTTATACAAGAGAAAAAAAAAGATAATTCAGAGATGGAATAAATATATGTTAATTTCTACTAGGATAAAACAGAACAGCCGGCAATATAGTTAAATATATAATCAGCAGAAATATTAAATTTTTAAGTAGATTCAGCACTAAGTTGAACCGAAAGTAATCATGACAAGGTTCATTTGTTATAGAGATTCTGACAGCCTTCGATATTTTTGCTATGCACACGGTTAAAGATATAATAAATTTAAAAAAAAACAACAGTGGTGATATAACGGAAGACCTAGATTTTCATTGTCTCTACGGTGAGGTGATTCTGAGATAATTACAATGCTTACCTTTATTCAAAGCTGACACTGATAATCTTGGCATCACATAACATGTAGAAGACACAGTATTGATTCCGGACGCAAAAACAAAACGATAAGAAGTTTTACCGACGTTAGTAACAAAAAATCTACGAGAACGCATAAAAAAGAAAAATTGCAAGTATACGAAAAGAATATTTGTTTGCAAAAATATCACGGCATGCAAATTTTACAATTGAAGGTTCCTCGCAGGAATAAATAAAACTTTAAATATCTCGGAATTGTTACAGAAAAGGACGGAAATTGGGACTTGGATATTACGAAGAAACATTCGGTTAGTCAGTGTTGCGTTTAAAAACATAATCATAGTATTTTAAACAGAGAAAATAATTCATTGAAAAAATATAACAGTAGTGAACTTTTACGTAATAGCAGTCAATACCGGATAAACTCTTTACAGATGACAAAAAAGTTAAACAACATAATTATGGTTCTACAGATGGATGCTGAGCCTGCGGACCAAATATGTGAGCAACATCATAGTTGAGGCGAGAATAGAAAAAAATAGACACTTCTTCATGACACCAGGAAGAATATTTAATTTCGCTCTTAATGAAGAAAGATTTTAGAAAACATTGACTGATTGAATGCAAGTAAGAACGTATACTGGACACATAAAGAGAATGTGTGTATGTGCGGAAGAACAACATTATAATGATAAAAAAATGAAAAAAATTAATCAGCACTACGAAAGACAAGAAATTTCGAAACCGACATTGCAATATGATCTGAAAAGACACTGTATATAGAAGAAGTAGAAAAATTGCTTATGGTATCATGTATCTCTAAGCGGTAATTCATCTAAGTACTGAAAGGGTTTGACTCCGCTTAATATTGTTGATCGAACAGAAATGTTGTTTTCCGTCTGTCATGTCTGTAGTCACCTATATGCGTCTGTGTTTATATATATATATATATATACATGTGTGTGTGTGTGTGTATGTGTGTGTGTGTGTGTGTGTGTGTGTGATAACTCAATTTTCATTGAATAAGTTTAGGAAATATATATATATATATATATATATATACACGCAAGCATCTGAAAGACATGTTATTTTATCATGTTAAATTCTGATAGATTATATAAAGTGATATGCACGAACACACACACACACACACACACACACACATATATATATATATATATCATTTAACAAAACTTCGAACACGGTATATCTTTAATTGACAAAAACTATATATATATATATATATATATATATATATATATATGTTTAATGCACAGAAGTTTATCACTTAACTGAGCAGAATTATGCCGAAATCAATGTTTTGTGAAGTCATCAATGAGAGGTTTTTAATTACCATGGCTTTTTAATTCTTTCCGTTCCTTTTCCCGGTCATTTTGGTAATGACATTTTAATGTCGTTATCCTGAAACTTCAATGTCAGCATAACTCTACAAAGTTAAGTGACAAAATTGTCCATATTAATCCCATTATCTCTCTATCGCTTTCTCGACAAAATGTCTTTTACGACAAAATGTGTTTTCCAAAATATCGTATTATCACTAAACCGCTAAAAACACCAATATGGGCACTATTCATTCACACCACTCAAGATCAAAAAGATATATATATATATATATATATATATATATATATATATATATATATATATATATATATATATTGTTATTATCATTGTTATTAATACTATACTTTAGAACATGTACAAATTACAAACTACTAAAAACCTGTACATTATGTTTCGACATTGAAAAAACAGTGTCTCATCAGGTAGTTATTAATGATTGTAATAAAAGTTCTATTGAATATTTAAGAAAATATTTTTACTTGTTTTGTAGGAGGTAAAATACATTTAAAAAGGGGAAAAGACAAAGCAAAACAAGAGATCAAGTAAGGTAAGGCAAAAAAGCGAAAAACACAAAAGAAACAAAAATCAAAGAGGAAAAGTATAGTGAAAGCACTGAGAGGGAAGAGCAAATTAAAACGGCGAGAGAGAGAAAGAGAGAGAGAGAGAGAGAGAGAGAGAGAGAGAGAAAACTTAAACTTTAGGCAGAATTTTAATTCTGACTGATATGAATACCTCATTCAGGGTGTCTGGACTCAAATCTTTTTTCATTTAGAAAAATGGCTCTTTTCTTTCAGTGCATTTTCTATAGTTTCCTATTTACCTTCTGTTTCCTCTGTGTCTTCCTTATATCATTCCTTCTCTTAACTTGTTTCTTGTAGTAGAGAGATGGTTGAATGTGTTCTAATATGGTCTTGTGTTAAACATAACCAAACTCCCCACAACTTAGTGTTTATCATATGGTCATCAGAAGGTGGAAGGTTGGATGTTGGAACGTGGAAGAATAAGAGTATATAGTTTGGATGTTGAATTAGAATTGTATTATCAGAAGAGAATAACATCAATTGTAGGAGTTAAATGTTCAATGTGAATTAGGAGTAAGAAGATTAACGTCCCGAATTACAGTTGTAAGTAGCGAATCAGTATAATAAAATCTGTGTTTCTTTCCTTTTTATGGCTGGAGAGAAAGTGAAAGAAGAGGGAAGCAATAAAGGAAATAGTATTTATCAAACGTTACTTTTTCTGAGTCAGTTGAAATATCTTGTTGCTGTTGTTGTTGTCGTTGTTTTCTTCTTCCTTGACTGCAAAAAGATTGAGGATGGAGTAAAAGAGGTCGGCACGAGTGAAGAAATGGAGCGTCTGTGTGACGGAAACCTATGTGTCCGGTTCAGTAGATTATCTTTCTTTAGTCACATATTATGGTCTCGTCTCTAATTTCTGCTCTCATCTGTATGACTGCTTCGATTTTCTTTGTTTTTTTATAGTCAAAGACAATTTTAATATATACTTTATTACATTTATCTCAGTTTTGCAAATTGCTTCTTTCATGAGTTAGAAAATTAATTTAACATTTGATCGCGAAAACCGTCTAGATTATTTACTTTTTTCTTCTTTTCTTTCTTCCATCTTTCTTTTGTCCCCTCTTTTTTAATATATTTTTACATCGTCAAATATATTTCCAAAAATAAATGAAGATTTTTATAATTTCTTTCATATAAAATTTATTACCATCCTTATAAACTACCTAATAAGTTATTATTCTTTCAACGTCCAAAGAAAATGTATAGTTTTGATATATCTGTTTATACATGTTCTAAAGTATAATAATTGTTAGGGAGCACTACTTGTTGAACATAACAATAGACGTGCCTAAAGTGTACATATAATCCTGCCTATACAAAGAACGGAGAGTGGTTGTCAGTAAGTCAGTAGGGAGTCAGTTGGCCCGTAAGTGGGTTTTTCTGGATATAGACTCATTACCAGGACATATCATTCATTACAAGATTATATGTATTGATTCCTACTAACAACTTGCCTGGTATTCCTGAATTGACTAACCAGTGTTCCATCTCGTATATTTTGTACAATATGGCTTACATTTTCTATCACCATATCAGTTTTTGTTAGTTATGTTTTGTGTGGTTTCTCAACAAGAATCCACAACAATAATAAATGTCCTTTGCTCTATTTTTATGTTGAACATTGCTTTAAATTAAAGTTTAGAATGTTGCGAATATTTTCTTCCTTCTTTTTTCATATATATATATATATATATATATATATATATATATATTAAAATCAAATAATGATATACGTATATATTACATATTCTGATCACACACACACACATATATATATATATAAATCAAAATATATTAAAAAAATCGAATATATTAAAAATCAAAACCTAAAAAATATATATATATGTATAATTACATATGTACCTAAATTGAACACAGCAACATGAAAACTATGAATTATGCTGAAATGTACATGAAAATGTCTTGATAAAAAAACAAAATTTTTTCACCGTTGTGTTCAATGCATGTAATGTTCGGTAGACGAAACTTATTAAACCTGAATATATAGCAATATGTAAAAATCAATTTAATAACTTTCATATAAACGTGCGAATTCAGATCTCATAATATTTATTATTTTTTAATAACTTTCAGACGTTGGTGTTATGATCTATAATTAGACAGAAATATGTAAAGGATATTTTCACACAATGCTTTAAATAAACCAACCAGTAAGCCTACCAAAAACATACCAAATTCAATATTTCTATAAGTTATTAACTGACCGTATTCCTGAAAAATTTAAATATAATAATGTTCAATTTAATAAATTATTGTTTCATGTTTTATTCTTAAAATGTAATTTTATTTTTGTTACTGCAATATTATCATTTTGTTGCTATTGTGTGTCGTTGTTCTATCCAAGTGTTATTTTTAATTTACAATTTAAGATCAACAACAGAATCTTTGATTAGATTCAGTTTTCGGCAATCTCATGAATAGATTAAAAATACGAACAAATATACGTAATCTTTACTTTTGGGTGTGTTTGTATGTGTGCGTGTGTTGTTGCAATATAATCAAGTAAGAATCTGTCTTCAACGAAAAACGTTAAAGTAATATTTTAGCAAGTTAAAAACATTATGTTGGGTACATGTTCCCTAAAGACTTTCAGATAACTGATTTAAGGTAACTGAAAATATTTACATGACTATCAGATTTTATTTTGCAAATAAATATTTTCACATTGAAATCATTTTCAAGTAATAGTTTCTGTAATTTCTTTATGTATGTATCTTTCTTTATGTATGTATATAAATCTATGTGAAGAGGACTCAAGGTTTGACTATTTTCAGTGCCCTAGCATTTATTTTCTTATAAAATGTGTTCAATATAACAAATATTATAGTGCTTAAAATAATCATATAGTTATAAAGTAATTGTACATTCGGACACTGAAATGTCTGTTGCGATACAGATTCCCTTCCTCAGGCAATGTTTGATATTGGTTATACAAATGATTTACATGAATGTAAATCATTTGTACAACTAACATCAAACATATTATATATATATATATATATATATATATATATATATATATATGTGTGTGTGTGTGTGTGTGTGTGTGTGTGTGTGTGTGTAATGAAATAAATTAAACTGTCTCAATCATGTGTAATTGTGTATGTATGTGTGTTTATATATATATATATATATATATATATATATATATATATATATATGTGTGTGTGTGTGTGTGTGTGTGTGTGTGTGTGTGTGTGTGTAATTCCTTTGCTTAAAGATTACTTTTCATGGATACACGTATTTGAGTAGATACTCTGTACTATTTACTTTCTAAAGAAATCGTATATTTTTTTTTATATCTAGTGGCTTGAATATTCATCAAATATTTTTAGGAAAGTATGCGTTCTCCTACAGGATTGAAACCTGCGTTCTTCAGGGGAAATAGTTAATTGATTTGACATGTCTTAGACAGCTTGACCTGTATGAACTTATTGTTACACAAAGCCTTAAATAATGCCTAAGACGTTTTGTTTTGTCACATTGATAACAGAGCTGTAAGACTATAAGTACCTAACAATCGGCGTACGAGATCGTACAGTATACCCGAATTAAGAAAAGGAAGGAAATAATGCTACATGCCTCTGCGTCTTGCGTTGATCACACATAACATAATATCAGCCATAAAATATTGGAAGACCCTGTGGCACAATATATTTTCAACTTTCTCAACTGGACTAATGCTGACATTAGGAGAATAGATGATAAAATGAGAAATCTTCTCACTTGCCATCGCATGCATCATTCTAATGCGGTTGCTAAACGTTGGTATGTGTCCAGATCTTACAAAATTGCAAATTTATATTGATACTACACAATATTAGATGACTGACTGTGTCAAAAACATGAAAGAGTAAATAAAATTTTTCAGCAATAAAGAAACCAACAATTTCAAAATTAAGTCTTTTTCTTTAAAAATCTATTTTTCTGTATATATTTCTATAAAAGCCTATTTTTATATTTTAATAGTGGTTTGACCCCAATGTGGGAATTAACTATTTGCCCAAGGCTGAGACCCTAACAGGTGCTAATACTTCGGGTCAAGGTAGACCTAAGAACAACAGGCATTAGGGGGTAATTCCATTCTATTCGCAATTCCCAATCACAGGCTTTAAAAATTAATTTAAGAAATGAAGGTTTACAAGAATAATACACCTACAACATCGACAATAATCTTTAAAAAAAAGGCACAATAAAATCCAATGAACAAAATGCAGAAGCGACGGAGAAATAAGCCTACTCAATATCAATATTTTACTCCTTCCATGTAAGCTGATGTAAACAAACCCCTTACCAATCAGTAATTAAGTAGTACAGCTACAACCGAAATTTGTATGCGTGCTGCATAAGATCATTACTGGCTTACTCGAAATTTTCAAGCAAAGCTATTGAAAAATTTTGTTAACAGTAAATGCAGATTGTAGGATGAATATTCAGTAACAATTAATTCTCTTGAATCTGGTTTAAACGGTATAACCATCCACCGAATTCAAATCTTGGCATGACAGAATGGGATAATATATGTCCTGGAAAATCTACAAGATTTGCAGGAAAGGAATTGCAATAAACACTAACTAGACACGCTAGAGACATAGAACCTGTAATAATTTATGGGACCTTACATATAAATAGAGAAAGAACAATCAATTCTAATCATCCAGTCCTCGTTATTAAAAACTACATGAACAGAATTTGCTTTCTTATTGGCATAGTAGTCCCTCCGGGATTTAATATGTCAGACTACGAGAAAGTAGAAGCGGAAATCTAAAATAATATGGCACGTGGGGACATCAATAATCCCAGTTGTAGTTGGATCTTTCAGTTTATTGTAAAAGTGACCGATACACGTATTGACAGTTTCATGGTACACCATGCTTTAAAGAAATACTAAATCCTGAACGCTTACAGCTCACATTTTTAGGAAGAGCACTATTTTTCTTCAATGTGCCATATTCCTTCAGGGCGTAGACAACCATGGCCTTCCAATCTCCATATCCCTGGAGGAACTGAGCAAGCTTTCTCCGCCCAAAACCCGCTTTGACATCCACCAGCTCTTCAAATATGTTATCAACTTCTTTCCTCTGTTTTTATTTCTCATCTGACCTGACTATCAGATTCTCGAAATATTCCTGCATCATCACATGCCCTGAGAACTCCAGCTATCTTTTTCCGATGTCCAGTATTATTTTCTTATCCGTTTCCAACATATCTAAAACTTCATCATTGTTCACATGTTCAATCATTGATATCCGCAGCATTCTTCTGTAGAACCACATTTCAATTGCTTCAACGTTATTCTTCATCTGTGATGACATTTTTTCGCATACATTGCCATATTAAAGAACAGAGATCACATAAAAATCCAGTACTCTCTTATTTGTTTCTAGCAACAAAGGAGGAGCATCATCGATATAAAATATGTGTGGTCTTAGGTTGTCTTTTTTCAAAAGTATTGCGTGAACATGATCATGGTGCAATTCTGACGTTAGGTTTCTGATTAGGAATCCGGAAAAAACGTGTATACAAAATACATCTAAAATAATAATAATAATAATAATAATAATATTAATTGATATGGCTTGTCCAGCGGATTGTAACATAGCAATCAAGGAATTTGAAAAACTGTCAAAATATAAAGACCTGGAAATTGAAATAGAAAAAATGTGGAAATTGAAAACAAGAGTTGTGCCAGTGATAGTAGGTGCACTTGGAATGATAAAAAATGGAACAAAACAACACATTGAAAGAATCCCTGGAAACCCCAGCTTAAGGAGACATACAAATAATTGTCTTATTAAGTACAGCCCACACACTAAGGAAAACTTTATCTATGTAATGCTGAGGATGATAGGGAATATAGAAAAACATGAAATGGAGCCATAAAAACACGCCACTACCTGCCTGAGGTCTCCCCGCAGACTTGGTTGGTAGTGAGACCAAAGCAAAAATTGAAATATGATGAAAAATGACATAATAATAATAATAATAATAATAATAATAATAATAATAATAATAATAACAACAATAATACCCCGTAAAGAAGGTGGAAGAAGTCTTATTCAGCTGGAATTGTCATACAAGACAACAACTATTGGCTTACTAACATACATAGAAAAACAAAGGATTGGATGATACAATTAGTAAGACAACATGAAGAAAGAAAGAAAAAATATTCAATAATAAAAGAAGGCAGTAAATACAAACAAGATTTACAGTTAGCAGATTCTGTAGAAAAGCAAAACAGAAGCCAAGAACCAACTATTGCGGCAAAAAATATGAAAATGAATGCCAAAGATAAAGCGCTTGAACAGATGAAACAGCGCTGGCAAGACAAACCTCTGCATGGCCAATATCCAGAACGTGCCAATAAATCCAATGTTGACAAAGTTAATACTCATCGATGGTTACGTGCATCTGGATTAAAGTCTGAAACTGAAGGGTTTATTCTTGCAGCACAAGACCAAAGTCTTTTAACTAGAAACTTTCAGGCAAATATTATGCATAATAATATGGATCCAAAATGCAGGTTTTGTGATAAACACCAAGAAACAATAGACCATCCGATCTCAGGCTGTTCTGTGCTTACCGCAAATGAATATAAAAATTGCCACGATAGAGTTGGGCAATATGTACATTGGGCAATGTGCAAACATTATGGAAAATCTGTAAACAAACACTGGTATGAACATCACCCAGCACCGGTTACAGAAATAGAAGATGTAACCATTCTATGGGATTACACCATCTACACAGACAGAAAAATTGAAGCAAACAGGCCAGACATTATTGTTAAAAACCAGAAGGAGAAAACTTGTCTATTAATTGATATGGCTTGTCCAGCGGATTGTAACATAGCAATCAAGGAATTTGAAGAACTGTCAAAATATAAAGAGCTGGAAATTGAAATAGAACAAATGTGGAAATTGAAAACAAGAGTTGTGCCAGTGATAGTAGGTGCACTTGGAATGATAAAAAATGGAACAAAACAACACATTGAAAGAATCCCTGGAAACCCCAGCTTAAGAGATATACAAGAAATTGTCTTATTAAGTACAGCCCACACACTAAGGAAAACTTTATCTATGTAATGCTAGGGATGATAGGGAATATAGAAAAACATGAAATGGAGCCATAACAACACGCCACTACCTGCCTTAGGTCTCCCCGCTGACTTGGTTGGTAGTGAAACCAAAGCAGAAATCGAAATATGATGAAAAATGACATAATAATAATAATATAAATATAAATACACAGAAGCTGTTGCTATCTGAACAAAAAATGTGTACAAAAGTAAGTAGTGGAGTAACTTTTCAATTATCAATTGATAAAATATGTTTAAGATCTGCAAGAAAGCTGAACTGGCTTCATTGTCGTTCGAATTGTTTATAGTAAACATATATAATGATACCTCCGTTTTGGATGTTCCTAACAATATAACTGCTTAGAAGAAAACATAAAACCTTTCATAGAGTTAAGTGGACGACTGAAATCGTAGCAAGTATAGTGTGTGATCATCAAAAGCTATACAATCTAAAAAGACATTATGTCACCATAGAATGTTTTCCATGAGATGATGCTACTCAGACTTCTTTAACAAAAACAATTGAAGATCCTGAGTATGACGGTAAACTGAATCTGCCAGCAAAGCCTGTGATTGCGAATTGCGAATAGAATGGAATTACCCCCTAATGCCTGTTGTTCTCAGGTCTACCTTGACCCGAAGTATTAGCACCTGTTAGGGTCTCAGCCTTGGGCAAATAGTTAACTCCCACATTGGGGTCAAACTACTATTAAAATATAAAAATAGGCTTATACAGAAATATATACAGAAAAATAGATTTTTAAAGAAAAATTATACATTTTTAAAAGAAATTATTGAAAGAATTTTTGAAAGAATTATTACGAAGAAAACATATTGAAAGAAACATGTATTAGCATAACACATTTGTGATGAATTAAATATTGCCGTAATATATTTTTGAAGGAAAAAAATAGCGGCAATATATTTCTATTCCATAACTAGAAGACATCTTCAGTTTTCTTAAATAAAAATCTGACTAACTCAAGCTTCTTCCTATAACCTAACATTAAAAAAATATCAGAAAAGCTTAACTTTTTAGCATTAAATAATTCAAAGTGGTTGATATGTTTTTAAGCAAAATACAAACCAAAAATAACAATAAGTAAATAGATAAATATTGTGATCTGAGCCTAGAATCAATGATATCTTTTTTATGGATGATCCTATGCTTCAAAGAGTATATTTCTGGACCAGTGCGAAACTTGAAATGTAGAGAGACAAGATCTTAACTATATATTACGCACACAACCCAAAACAGGATATTATAGATGTATATCTAAAATTGTCGGTAAAATCAAAAGGAGTAATTTCAGTTCCAACATGTTTGTGAAATGAACAATTTATCCACCGATTTAACTGCTGAAATCATGAAAAACACATTTTTCAAAAGGGAAATTACTTCGTTAAAATATAAATGAATTTAAGAACAAAAACTAGCAAAAGATGAGAAAGCATTATGCGGTGAGATTGAAAAATTAACAATAACAAATTGAGATATTGTAACAAAGAACGAGATTAAAACTGTTTTGAAAGAATCTGAAGGTGTTAAAATTTTCAAATCAATTTAGTAAGACGATTGATATGAAGAAACATCTCCTCAAAGAAAAGATATCGCCAGATTGCAAAATATGCAGGCGATTTCGTGGAAATACAGCACAGATTTTGAGAAATGACAAAGTTTATCTAAGAAGAAGTATAGAAAATCCATGGATCTAGAGTATATAAAAAGACAAATAGAAAAGAATTAAAGAATATCGATCACATTGAGTGTGTGCTTAAACAAACCTATACTGACTGATTTCTCAGATACCTATAGATATATTGTTATTATGTGTGTATACAGGAATAAATACCTGTATATGTGTATACTTTATTTTTTACTGGGGTGGGGCATTGCTGAATGAGGCAGCGTATATCTGTCTCTTTGGCGCTAAAAATATAACATATATATATATATATATATATATATATATATATATATATATATATATATAAATCGCTTGAGACAAAATGGATGTCTAAATGAATTGTAATTTTTCACGAAACCATGCTATTGTATAAATTCCTTTTGCTCTAATTCTTGTCGACGGCCCATAGTTCATGGATCATGAGATTCAGTTCAAGAAATATTAGAAGCTGACACTTTTTTCGTAACTTGATTTCTGACGAGAACGTTTAGCCTTTCGATATAGGTGGCGATATCAAACCCGAAGAACTGCAGGATTAAACACAGTAGCATGACCTGACCTTCGCTGTTCATGACACAAACAAGCAGAGCTGACGTGCATCTAATGTATATTCAGTCCCTCTGTGCGTCCACGTGGAGTCATATGCATCTTCTCTTGCTAACCACTTTAGAGAGGCTGCCTATCTCCATGTTGCAATGATTGACAGTTAGTGCGGCAATCACAGCCAACCTATTCATTTTTCCACAGCATGCTGGAATCTGGAATATTAATGTTTTCGGTTTGTCTGAAAGAGAAATGAGTGTGTTAAAATTTGGTGTATCTAGTGTAAATTTATGGCTAGATAACCTGGCAATATTTTTCATCCTTCATTATTCGAAGTTATCATTAAATCTTGGAGACATGAACACCCAAACGTATATCATATATGGGTTTTAAATTACTGACTGAGCTAACAAAATTCTTTTGAAAAAATAAATTGATAAGTCAATGAAATAACATTATTCAGGAAGAAAGAAATGGCGATTTTAAGTAGCATTAGAGTAAATGTTCTGCAGTTGATTATCGCGAGAAAAGAAAATATTAGAATCGAAATTAGGGATATATTTACTAATTTTAATACAAAAATTTTGAGATCTAGTTGAGATCTAGGAAAATATTAAATTCATACAGTTTGAAAATGTAGATGCCATTAAACAACTGCCAAGAAAATACTTTTAGAATATATAGACTGAAGACACAACAGGTGGCGGGGGAGAATTGATTTACCTTGATATGACTGATGACAATACACATCACTATGTGTGTTATATCGAGAAAAATAGCAGATATGATAGCAATATTCAACAAGATTAATCTTGTCTGTCGAAAATAATTAAATATGTGAAGATTTTGTGTGTACATATTCTATCTACATAATCATTTAATATAAACATGTGTCAAATAACATAAAATAAGATAAAATAATTTGTCTTATATATTCTACACTGATTAATAACTATTTCCATAATCGTCTTCAGTGTTGTTATTTGCAATAATTATAATAATAATCAGTTTTTGAATGAACTGTAAATTTGAATACACACATACATACAAAAAAAAAATATTCCCCGGATATAAGTGTCCTATATCCTTGTTTCTTTCTCGTCTCGTTCATAATGACTTCTGGCCGAATATTCTGATATAAACCTTTCACTTCCTGCCTCGGTTTACCTAAATAACTATTAACAAAATATTTAAAAAGCCTGTTAACAAAATAAATATCACTAAACTAAATAGAATATTTTTGTTAAATTAAGTTTTCTTTTTATTAGATGATTTCAACAAAGAGCCTACTAAATCAACATATTACAAAAAGCATACGTAGACAATATTTCTATTAAATTAAACCCAGATTACTCACTTTAAAATCTCTGGCTATTAACCATAACTCAGCAAAACGAAACGAAACGGGACGTGTTCAAAGTTTAACGAAATACAAGTCAGCATGGCCGAGCAAATTATCGACTGCCAAATGCTTACTCTGATGCTTGCTAGCACGTTGCTTCCGACCACTACCACTGCAGCCACGCAGCCTGATGGCGCCAACCACTACTACTTATACCAAGCTATTTGAAGCCTGTAACCATTACTAATGCTACCCAGCTACCTGAAGCCTCCAAACACTACCACCGTCACTAGGCCTTCTAACCCAAACTATCAATTTCACCACCGCTGCCCTTTTTAGGATAAGAACAATTGTCCTTTTCAAGGCAAGAAAATCTCTCATCAAGAGATATGTACGAACCTAAAACAACAATGTCTATTTTACGAGATATGCACCAACCCGATACAGCGACTTCCAGCAACTAGTCCGGATCAAAGTGACAGCAACTTCCAGCGTAGCAACCTTACTGGATCAACTGCCGAGTGCAAACGCAATCTAATCGCCAGTCAAAAAGATCTAACTGCACTTAGTTTAGTATATGCAACACCACTTCACATGACAGGCCAATCCTATCTACCCGGTTCTAGCAACGACAAGCAACTCAGGCTTCATTTTCTAACCTACGTATTATTAACCGCACGCACGGACGAATCCAGCCTACGAGCGTTGGAAACCGCTCAATCAACTACACGACAACCGAAGAGATCGTTTTGAACTGAAAAATCAATAAAAATAAAAGTTGTCGGACTAAGACAAATTTGTTACTTTACATCTAGTTTTTATCATTCTTGCGTTTCAGATATCACTTTGCGAATTCGTAAAAGTTTTCGGAATAGGTTAATGTAATTGGCCCCGCGACAATATATTTAGGAATAAATAATTTACGTTACTCAATTGAGCATATAACGTAACATTAAACATTTTGCTATTGTAGACTTCATGATCAGACGACCACAAACATATAGGCGTTTCAGTATATTACTACTACTAACACTACTAGTACTACAAACACTGCTATTACTACTACTAATACTAATACGACTACTACTACTACTAATAATATTAATAATAATAATAGACGGTTTTATAATTATAACAAGAACGACATGGTTTTCTATGCTACAGAAAATTATAAAATATAATTTCATCTGTCTTTTTGGTTTCATCCTTTATCTTATTTAATTTGTCGGTTTCTTTTTAATTATCCTGATTGATTAATTAACTACTTTCTTATCCGTAAAAAATATTATTCTTATATTCCTTGGATAGACTACGCTATTAGTTGTAGATATTTCGAAATGTATTTTTCTTCGAAAAGTACGATATTTCTCATAGAAAGACTTCGATATTAGATGTAGATAACGCCAAGTATATGTGAAGAGATCAGTGATAACTGAACATACAGATGGACCAACAAAAAATTAACTAATAAATAAATTTTTCATATATATATATAGAGAGAGAGAGGGAGAGAGAACACTCTCAGTTGTTGGGCGTGTATAATGAAATATACACGCTAAAATGTATGCCCCCGTCTACCGATCGCCCGTAGCTTAGAGGTAGAATCGCCTACTGGAACCACATTCTGTCGGGTTTCAATTCTGGATAAAAGGCAATCGGCTGTCTTACCGTACTGATGAGCTGTGTTACAGCAAAACAGATCAGTCTGCCCATGACTATATATATATATATGCCATCAAATGTTATAAAAAATTTGTTTTTTAATATAATCGTATAAGTGATATCAGTTACTTTAAATTAATTAAATTAAGTAAAATGTCATTCATTTTTGCAATTTGTAGTAATGTTTCGCTTAATCTTATGATCCTAAAATAGAGATATTACTTTCTTTTAATTCATTTCAGTGATACGTTGTCCTCGTAAAATTACAAATTTATCAACCAAATATTTTTTATTCATTAGATTATTTTGTCAATTAATTTCATTAAATGAATTACTGATAATTGCAACTTTATGAATAAATTTTGTTTTTTCATTATTATGCATATATATATAGAAATATTTATTTAATCATGACACTAGTATAATAATTTTTTGCTTTGTTGAGGCCAAACTGCACGACGTATATATTACCCCGACAGTAGTATCCAGAGTAATTTTAAAACTCGACCCCCATAAGGCGAGTGGAGACGATGGAATCCCGGTGATAGTCCTTAAGAGGTGTACTCCTGAACTTTCCCCTGTCCTCTCTAAACTGTTTAACTACTGCCTTTCTGCTTCCTGCTTTCCTGCATGCTGGAAATTCTCTTCAGTCGTTCCTGTATTTAAGAATCGTGGTGAACCCTCGGACCCATCCAACTATCGCCCTATCAGTCTTCTACCGATATTGGGGAAAGTATTCGAGGCTATAATCAATGTTGAAATAGTTCATCATCTCACTGCCCACAACCTCTTCTCTCACAGCCAATATGGCTTCCGCTTTGCCAGGTCCACGGCCGACCTGCTAACAACCGTAACGGAGTACATGCTACAGGCCCTTTATGAGTCTGACGAGGCTCGCGCGGTTGCTTTGGACATCTCCAAGGCTTTTGACAGGGTTTGGCACTCTGGCCTCCTATGAAAACTACGGGGTTACGGTATTACCGGTCGCCTGCTTGACCTAATCCAATCTTTCTTAAATAACCGCAAAATGAAGGTCGTTTTGAATGGGCGTGCCTCTTCATCCTATAGCACGAATGCTGGTGTCTCACAGGGCTCTATCCTGTGCCCGACGCTCTTCCTTATTTTCATGAACGTGCTCCCAGATGAGATCAAGTCCCAAGTAGGCGTTCTCCTCAGTTGTCTCGACAGGCTCCAAAGGAGAGTCTGTAATGTGATAGGTACTGATCTGGCGGCTCGACTGCAGCCACTTCCCCACCGTCGAAATGGGGTCTCCCTTTGTCTGTTCTATAAATACTTGCATGGCTTCTGCTCCCACGAACTTAAGTCACTGGTGCATCTTCAACAGGTGTTTACTCGTGCAACCAGACTGGCAACTGGGTCCCATTCATTCACAGTCAGGTTAGCCAAATGCAGACGATAATTCTACTCCTGCAGCTTCTTCTCTCGCACTTCCCGCCTGTGGAACTCGCTCCCATATTGTTGCTTTCCTGACGGCTACAACCTCCAGAAATTTAAATGCAAAGTCAATGCTCATCTACTAACCACTGGATACTAGCTCTCTCCCCACCCCCGAATAACCTTCCCTTTCTCTCCACCTATGTATCTGTCATCGCACCTGCATTCTCAGTTTTCTATTGCTCCTTTCTAACTAGTTTGTACTCCTCACCCTTTTCTAATGAATCTTTTTACAGTTATGTAGCCCCCTGCACATCAGTGGCATTTCTGCCTTGTTCGGGGTGAAATGATTAAAAAAAAATAGCTTCTTTATTCAATTGCTTTTTCCAACACATTTCTTTTTTACAACTAATCACTTCTCTTTCTCAATCTTTCTCTGTCTTGAAGAAAAACCACACACAGCTATAGGATAAAAATCCTATATCACTCATCAACCAACTGAAAAAACACAGAATAATTTGCACACCCGCAAAATCAAATTCAAACGACCAATATTTGAGAAAAACCCAAAGTAAAATTCAAACGACTAACATTTGGGAAGTATGCCAAAGTAAAATTTCACACCCGCAAAAGAGAATTCAAACGGCTGAAATCTTTTCTTTTTCACAAGTCAGTGTGAAAAGGGATACTCTCTATCCTGATTGGTTAACAAATCGAAAATTCAAAATACGTCAGCGAAGCGGTTTTTTTTTTTTTTTTTAAAGAAAAAATGGTCCTGCGTCCTCCCACCTGACTAGAATTCAATATCGGTCGCAGTAAGTCGGAGGGTCAGTGAGAGACAGCATTCGGTCGATACGTCATTCAAACAAGCAGTCGGTCTGTCATTCAACGAGTCAGAAGAGACAGTCAGTCACGCCAGTCTGCCTGAAAGATGCATTTACAGATACACACAAACCGATAGGCGCTGACATCAAAGACACCAATACCGGCAAACAAATTTGTCACCTCAACCTATACGAACGGACAGAAGCGAGGAAATACCTGCAACAAATACCCCTTTAAAAACCCTAAAACTTTTCACATCTCTCACCAACCAGAAAGGAGAAGTAACACAGAAATACTGAGTTATTTATATAGATTTATCGTTTTTACACACACATTCTGCCAGTTGCTACTATCTCCGTTTAGCTCTCTCTCACATTTTTCCTTCGGAAATTCACATTCACACACCTTTTCAACAAAATTTGAAACACTTTCCTTTTCCACCTACTTATCGGCTGACACATAAAAGTGAAATATACTTTGTGCAACTATTCTGTTTAATTGCAGATTCAAACAGACATTTTATCTTAAATCAACATTCGCTCAAATCCAAAAAAACATTTTTATATTCAACCAGCAATTACGGAAACAAAAGATACCAAGAATTATACAAATTGTTTATACTGTATATACAGGGTGTAAACGATAAATTGGCAGTTTGAGATCTCAGACTTTAAACCTTGATAAAGAAGGGACATTTAAAGACATTTAAGATTTGCGTATGTTTATTTAACTGTTTGATTAAATACAAATATTTTATTCTATGCGTCCACCTTCTGCGTCCACAACTTGCTGAATGCGAGCCCTAAAAGCACGACAGGCCTTGACAGCTAACTCTTTCTTGATATTGCGGAATGCTCGCCTTACGGAGGTCTTCAGTGAGGCCACACTGTTATGGGGGAGAGCATTAGAGACTTTCTCAACATCGCCCCATCACCAATAGTCGTAGGGGTTCAAATCTGGCGAACTAGAGGGCCAGATATTTGAGGTCACAAAAAACGGCAACTCTCTCTTCAAGAAGGTCTGCACTGTTTTTGACCCATGAGCAGGTGCAGAGTCCAGGATGAATATCATTTTGTTGGGATCATCGTTCTTCTTAATCCAGGGTAAGAGAACTTCCTCCAGAATCTTCAGATATTCTGCCATATTGATCTTCAGGCCAACTTCAATGAAGTGACGGGGCATGACTTTCCCATCGCTGGCAATAGCTCCAAACACCATGACAGAGACAGGGTGTTTACTCTGCATGACTGGAGGAACACAAAAAGGGTCAATGGCGATAACTCTTGAGTTTCTGCAGTTGGCGACTTCGTCTACCACGAACTTTTTCTCTCCACAAAAATGCGAACGGTACCACCATGGTGTTTCGGGTGATTGAGTAGCAAGTGGCTTCTCTCTTTACGAATGGTCTTAGATTTCGCGGTAAGAATGTTACGACATCGTCTGCAATATGACTTCATCCCAAGATCTTTCCGTACTGCCTTAGAAATGGTCATTTTGGCTACATTCCGCTTTTTCGCCTGGTCAACCATTGACTGTGATGGATTTGCTGCAATGGATCATTTCAAACCTTTTGGTGGGGATTTTATCACTTCTCGGGATGTGAACCTTCCTTTGCATGTCTGTACCTTCCTTTAAGTTTGCTACAATACGATAAACAGTCCTAGGAGCATAGCCAGTGTCTCTGATAATGTCAGATGTCTTATGCCCGGCGCGTAACAATTCAGCAATAACCATTCTATGGTTAAATTCTACACTGGCACTCATTTTGTTAGTATTTTTAGGTGGCTAATCTGGACTTCAGACTCTAAAGAGTACAGAAACTAACATTTCAGACTGATAATGCCGCTTTAAAAAACCTAAATTTCGGATTGAAATTACTGCCAATTTATCGTTTACACCCTGTATGTTTTCAAATAAAATATTTTCATGTTTTTATACAGTATTTCTTATTGTTTGTCTTTTTCTTGAAATTTGTGTTGTGTTTTTGTGGACCGGATATCCCGCACTGAAATCTCATTTTTAATCTGGGTTGTTCTGGAACCCCACATAGCAAATGAATGTATTAAAGTGTGAATAAATGCTGCATGATGAGGCCACGAAAGACCACTTAGAGGCTTCGGTACCCTGTCTTTTACAGACATTAAATAAAGATGGAGCCAGTCCTAGAGGTTGAAAATATCTGCCAAATCCCTCTAAAATTAACGAATCTTCAGGACTCCACGAGTTAGATAATCTCAATGATGGCTCAGCTAATTCTCCAGCAAAAACAAGAAACATTCATTTAAAGAAAGAAAAGGCAAAATGGTCAATTGAAGAGAACAAACTTGTTAGATCTGCATTATATGAAGCGTTTCACAAATTAGAAAAAAACAAAACCCGCCAAACAATTGGTATTTTGTGAAATAATATTATACATGTATCTAAAACGTCAGTCAGTTAAGTGCCATACGTGATACGCGCTTGGACGATCATATCTCGAAAGAGACATGATTGACTGGGCAGAAGATTATCCTGCAGTAGGTTGCCTTTGCTTTCTGCGATACACTGGTTGCCAGCCATGGCTATAGAACCCAAGCTCTCCTATTATTTGACTCATAATTGGAAGGAAGATACGGATTAATACTTTTCTCAAGGATATTTTTGAGTAAGTGAATGCAAGGAATTCAGCTAGAATCCGAACTCGGCTTTGCAATTTGTTGTTCCGAGCAAATATCCACTGACCCACAACAAACATTTTAAACGTACATTGACGAAAACAAACTAGAGAATGTGAGAATGTAATCATGAGAAATAAACAATTGTGAGATACTGAAATTCAAGATAAAAATTTAGTCAGAAAAGGTGAATCACCAAAGCATAAAAGGGAACCAGAACTGGACATAAAAAGTAGTAACATCACCCAAACTACAGAACATAATGAAGAAACAGAGATATACACAAATCATTGTAAATAGGTTACTGAAAATGTAAAAGATTTGGAAAGGCTTACAAACCTGCAATAAAACGAGTTCAAAACAAACTGAAGCTAAAACAAAAATACAAGAAGCCAAGTAAGATATAATGAGGCATATATGTCAGACAAAAAATGTTGAAAGGGAGGAACGAGAACAACTCCCAAAATAACAATAAAAAAAGCATAACATGAAAACAATTAAAATCTATGATGCAGTTCTAAACTTAATTCTGACTAAAGTAGAACTCATATACGTCCCAACAAAGCAATATATGTATCAGTCATAGAAGCAACTATAAACATTGCATCAAAGAAAAAAAATATTAGTCTTACAGACATAAATAACTACAGTGAAAAATAAAAATAAACAAATAAGTTGAACGTCTTAGATCTGAATTATCAGTTTTCACTGAAATAGCAAAATGAACAAATGTAAGGACTAGAATAAGCAAGAGAATCAAAAGACAATACAAAATAAGGAAATAAAATGAAGTACTATCAGCTGAAGAAAAAATAAAGGAAATAATAAAACTGAAGGTACAAAGAAACAGACACTATGTATAACATGAAAATTCTACAAAGAGAACAAGATCTTTCAAACCGATGCGAAGAAATTCTTCTGAGAAATAGGTAAACAAAAAATTCGTGTGACAACCTCACCCTCCACTAAAAATGGAAGCTTTTATACGGTTCTGGAAAAATATAGGCTTACATTTAAGAATATAAGAAAGGATGGATGAAGCAAGAGGTGCAACGGATACAGAACAGACCAGAAAAAACATGGGCGGAAATATAGAACTGAATATTGAATTTGCACTGGGGAAAAAAAATGAAATCTTCAGGAATTTTTTTTTTAATCGTATCACTCCTAGCAAGGGGGTAATGCCACTGATGTGCAGGGGGCTACATAAGAGTAAAAAGATTAAGTAAAAGAGAGTGAAGAGGAAGACGAAGCAGATAGAAAGGAGCAAGAGAAGGATGTGAATACAGGTGTGATGACAGTTGCCAAGGTGGAAAGAAATGAAAGGATATACGGGGTGGTGAAAGAACTAGAGTCAAGTGGTTAAAAGATGTATATTGTCGTTGCATTTAAATTCCTGGAGGGTGTAGCCGTCAGGAAAGCGAGAATATGAAAGCGAGTTCCACAGACGTGAAGTGCGAGGGAAGAAGCTGCAGGAGTAAAATTGTCGTATGCATTTGGTTAATCTAACTGTGGATGGGTGGGACCCCGTTGCCAATCAGGGTGCACGAGTAAACACCTGTTGAGGAGGCACCAGCGACTTAAGTTCGTTGGAGCAGAAGCCATGCAAGTATTTATAGAACAAACAAAGGGAGGCCACATCTCGTCGGTGGGAAAGTGGCTGTAATCGAGCCGCTAAGTCGGTACCTATCACATTCCTGATAAAATGAATAAATTTAGTTTTATTATCTAAACACAGAGCATAAAATACGAGCCAAAAAAACTCATGAATTAAAATTATTCTATTAAAACTCGGTCAAGAGTAACCAAAAGTATCGTCTTCAATCTACACAAAAATGGTAACATAATTTCCTATAAATACTGACCTATTACAAACTGTTCGACATATACTCTCAAAAAGCAGACAAATTACTATGTAGAAATAATATGACTTACTAACATTTGAACTAAAATGTGCAACATTGGCTATTACGAATGTGAAGACCAATTATTTATTAATAGGCTTATAATGTAAAACTACATCTATTCAATGAAAAACATTCCGTACGGCCTGAATAGATTACTGTAAGGAATTATATAGATTACCTGGATATTGTAGCTTAAAACCTTGAAATATAAAATTGGTAACACCCGTTGTCATCAATTTGATCAAAGAAATTTTGTCGATATCGAAAAGAACACTTCAGCTCTCTCATATAAATGGAATCTATGAGTCTGATTAAATTAACATAGACAGAGGAATATTTAAAGTTTTGTTTGTCTCTTTCTTACTAGTTTGTATATTCCGAATAGCATTGAACAGCTAATTTAAGAGGATGACATATGGCTATAATGTATACGTAAAAAAATGAATCTAATTTACATGGAAGACTTAAAGTTGTATGCTATAAATGACAGTGTACTAGAAGGCCAGCTAAAATAGTAAAATATTTCAGTCATGACATTGGAATAAATTTCGCTTAGGATGATCCCTACAATAGTTTCTTTTTAATAGCTTAAATCCTGCAGGTAACAATTGAAGATTTAGAGCAATAAGAATCTTATATGTACCTAGGAGTGAATTAGGGTAAAGGAATGCGCTATAAAGATTAAAATAAAACCTTCGAAAGAGTACTATAGAAATGTACGATTCTATTAAGAATTGAATTCTAAAAAACCAGATAATGCTTTTAATAGTTTTGCAATTCTAGTGGTTCAATATTGTTTTAACATTATAAACTAGACTATGAGTGATATCAAATGAAAGGATTCAAAACAAGAGTGTCATATTCTATTCACCCAAAAGCTGATTCAGACCGATTATACATACCACTTAAAAATGTACAAGATGTTTTATTTATCTAGAATTATTACTCAAGCAACAAATATTTGTATATAGCATACAATGAAACAGGAATAGTCTGGATTGTACAATTTGTCAAACAACACAAAAACAGAAAGATAAACATATTCAGTTTTGAATAAAAATGGGATTTACATGTAGTAGATTCTGTAAGAAACAAGAACAGAATTCAAGAACCGATTTTCGCGGTAATGAACAAAAAAAGAAAACCAATGACAATGCTTTTGAACTGTGGGAACAATGATGGAAAGACAAAACTATCTAAGCCTAATATGAAAAATATTATAATAAAACGATGTTCATAAAATTAACATTCATCGATGGGTGCTAGCATCTAGATTAAATGCTCGAACGGATTTTGTTACGCTTGGCCAAGTCAAGAGACAGGAAAGTTTCGATAGAATCAAATAAGGGAGTTCTCGATTGCTATGTGATGTCTGTCCTTCAATATGGCAGTGAATGCTGGACAATATCATCAAAAACGAAGAATACTTTGAAGCAAATAAAAAGTGGTTCTACACAAGGTTGCTGAGAATACCATGGATCGAGCATGTGAGCAATAAGGTTTGATAAATTTGATTATAAAAAATTAATACTGACAATCAAGAAGAAACAGATGAAGTTCTTGGGGCATGTAATACGTAAGGAGGGCTTGAAGAACCTGATATTCACATGTCTGATAGAGGAAAAAGACAGAGTAAAACAGTGGATAACATATTTGAAGGGGCTCGGCAGGTGGATGGCAGAGCGGATATTAGGAGTGGTAACAGGAGAAAATTTTCTAAGAGTCACCAGGGGCACTGAAACGATGAAACCCATGATCTCCAAAGTCCTGAAGAGACATGACACAAAGAAGAAAAAGAAGAAGGAGGAGGAGGAGAATAATAATAATAAGAAGCGCAAGACTCGAATTTTTCTACTAAGAATGTTCAAGCGAATATCATATATAAGAGTGTGAATCTCACATCAAAGTGGAAAAATTAGAAAATCCTAGACCATTTAATCTCAGGATTTGCCTACCGAAAGCGTCTGCAGGGACGTATTATGCAACTGTTGATCAGAGCAGCCGCTCTTGACGCTACGCAAGAATTATTGCTCGTAACTTCCAGTCGGTCGGAAGCAGCAAACAGATAACAGCCCACCCGCTACCTTCCCAATGAAGCGACGTTGTCACCGACCACACACTTCGCAGGAAAATTGCGAAGACACCAATACTGACATCCGTGTTGAGGAAGAGTACCGGAAACCACTTTATGAACAGGTAACAACGGATAAGCCTCTACACCTTTCAATAGATTTTGGAAGAGCGGGAACAGGGCAATGGAGGGTCTATCTATTTCAATTAAGAAAATGAAAATGAAAAGTTATAACTTACTTAATGTCCAAACTACTTGCAACATAATTTTAAAAAGACGTTAAAAGGAAAAATTTTAAGAAAAATCATGCAGAAAAACGTCCTGTTAAACATAGCAGAGACATCTTAAGCATAAATAACTGACTCTATCTACCATGTTCCATTTGTACCTGAGTCAGATCTGAGAGTATCACCGTTATAACTGGTTCAGAACTGATCAATTCTCTCTTTCCAGCCTACTGTGCAAAATTTTTACGCGTCCTTGTAGGCAATGAATATATAAAAATACATCTTAGAACTACCACGGATGAAACATTCCAGATCTCTTGAAAATCGACATATATATAAAAAGCAATCTGTGAGTCTGTGTGTGACTGTTCTTTATGCATGCCTACATGTTTTTCAGCTACGCCATTCAAACTTTCCAGGGACACATATCTTGAGTTTAAGTTCAGCCATTTTCCCTTTCGCATTTTTTGCCAATGGAGCCGATTGTTTACATTTTTACATTAAGATCTAAGATTGTTGCTGAATTACGTCACTGAAATCAAATAACACGTGTCAAACCCAATTAAAATTTCTTTTTATTAAAACAAATGTGCCTCTATATTTAATTTGATTCGGAAGTCTTAAAAATTAATTTATTCAACAAAAAATGTTAATATTTTCCCCGTAATTTTAAAACAAAAGAAACATTAAAAAAATGTGCTTTTTCAAACAAAAACAAACTATGTTTAAAAAATATTTGCCAATGCTTAATTTAATTATTCAAGTATTTTCTTTCAGATTTAATATTTCATAATTCAGAAAATAAAATAAAAAAAAAATAGACCTATTTTCGCTAAATATTTCATGCAGGAAATCAACTGTCTGTATTTTGTGTGACATTAATATAACTTTTTCTTCTAAAATTAAATGTCTACAATTTTAAATATTCTTTGTAAATTTCTGAACTGAGAGCGTAATAGTTTCTATATTTTTAATTTCAGTAAAACAAAATAAATAATTTTATTTTTATGTTAAATTCATTTAGTCAACAAAAATGTAAATATTTCCCCCCGTAATTTTGAAACAAAAACAAACACAATGTTGTTTACAATGTCAATACAAAACATCAAATTACGTTCACGCAAAACAAAAAAAAAAAGATTTTTTCTCCTACTACTGAAATGTTCAGTGTTGAACGTGCAACGCCGGTCTATGATGCTAGTCTATTGCTATTTCCATAAAAATTAGCCTGTCCTGTTTCATTCATTCATTCCTCTAGCTCTGATATTTAAAGACATGTATATGCTCAAGAGCAAAGTAACTTCATTACTGTGTTGAAATGGATTTTTGATTCGAGCAGCCGCTTCTCAAGAGCCTTTTCTTTTATGAAACAAAATCCTGAGTAGACACTTTCCGAGCATTAAAATTTCATGTAGTCTCGGGGCAAATGTTACTAATCCTACATTTGCTCATAAACTGCATTTACTTTATGTCCTGCGTTCATACAACTGGATCAATTAATGTCATCCACTCTTGAATGGATCTTTGTTTTTATATTTGGAGAACATTTAAAATTATAAAAACAATTACATATATTCTTTTTTATTAGTAGTTATTAATCTTTGACGAATATATATCTACTGAGTCTTCCCAAATATTTTTGCCCAATGTATGATATATATGTCGTCAGAAAATCTGCAATTTATCAATGGTTACCAAAATGTTCTTTAAATTACATTAATTCCTTCATTCTTATTACTAATTTAAAATTTAAATTCACTTTAGCTCTGCATATTTCTATTGTGTTGTCTACATATTTTGTGTACAAATGCAAACAAAACTTGGATAGAGAGTTTCGTATTGCTATAAATGTCAATTTTGTTAATAAGCGGGTTTGAGTAGATATGAACTATTATATGCAAACAATAGTATTAGCATCAACCGTCGTAGATCATTGAGCAATCGAATTAAAGAAAATTTACGACTCACGAACATGTAGTTTAGAATACAATTACAGCTCAAACAAGGACATTAAGAATCGTTTAAATTTATGATCATAGCTTTATCCTGTGGGATATGTATATAAAATCACACATATTTTCTGCTAACTTCTCTAAACTGGATCACTACAAAGTATGAAGCTATTATGATATTCCAGCATTGGTAAAAAAAAAAAGATGCTAATTAAAGAGTCCTCTTCTTTATAAACTATTTAGTAAATGATCTTGTAACATGAGGTTGCTTTGGAAGAAATACTTATTCTCCCTTTACTTTTCCGCCAGTATCGCTGTCATTATATCCATGATAAGATCACAATTATTTTACTGACGTAATTGAATGAACAAAATGAAAAAGAATAACAAAAGGCCCCGAAACGGTGCACATTCTCTCCTGATGACCCCAAGAGTAGTAGATTATTTGAACTTTTACGAATTGGATTCCCAAAGACCGTCATAGAAGCATTGTGCCGATAGGATAAGTGGAATTTTAAAAGCTACCTTTTTGGTAAGTTTGAATTACGTTTGCAGTAATTTCCTTCCACTGACGTAATTGAATGAACAAAATGAAAAAGAATAACAAACATGATTTGTTATCCTACTAATAAAAATGCAAACTTTATGTGTGATTGTGTTTGATTGTGTGTGCGTGTGTGTCATGCAAAGAAAACAACATATATTTGCACAGAAAAGCACTGTAAATCGAAAGAAAAATGAAGGTATTCAATAATAATATGTAGATACTCCTGTGACTGAAGAAGCCATGTTTAGTACAGAAAATTCACACGAGCCGGATTCATCTACTTTCGTGTGTTTGGTTTTTCCAACTTGACCACCACGAGCCTTCGTTTCTTTTTATATCCGAGGAAATATATGACTAAATGTAAAAAGCATAGTAGGCTTGTTAACTGCTGAGGGAGACAAATTTAGTCCCTGCGTGGGCCATTTTTTCCAGCCTTAAAAATAAGCACCCACTCTTGCGTCGCGGCTGTAAACAGACTGAAATCATCACTGAATAGATTGAGGTCACTAAGCAGTCCTTCACCTGAACTACGTGACCTATCTCCACCAGAGAGATAATCACCTTTTATTACATGACCTTACAACAAGTTACTTCTTGTTCTTCTGATGGGTGAAAATTGTCGGCATATTATTCTTGTTCTATATGTGGTTAAGTCGTAGGTCTTTTATCACCTTCAAACTAGTTAAGCATCATACCACGCAGAGTAGGATTTCAGACAAACAATATGTATTTCGGTTATGTATGTCACTTTTTATTATATTGACATTTATTACTAAAATGTGACTGTCAATCTTTTGATACGTTTGTTGTAGATTGGTCTGATAGTTTGGATATCTAAACCGCGTTTGACAGTGGTTGGCATGGTTGTTTTCTTCACAAGTTTAATGACAAATTTATGTTTAGTTTCAATCTTTACATCTTTTTTTCTCTCAATTGGAGTAGATAGAATAAACTATCACCCGGTTCACACTCCACCCACGTCTTTTGAACAGGTGAAGAGGCTCATCCCTTGTTCCCTGTTTAGAATGTAGTTTCCGGTTTCCGGCTTTCTCTTTTCCAATCTTTTTACTCTTAAGTAGACCCCTGCGCATCAGTGGCGTTACCGCCTTGCTTGGGGGTGATATGATTAAAAAAAATAAAATAAAATCACAAAAATAATTGTCGTGAACGATAAATTTTATAGATATTTTTCAAATTAATGCGAGTGTTAGCCGAGCACTATATTTGAAACTACTTTGTTCATAATTTTCATCAATTTCATGTTCTGGACTCCTTGTCTATATTTCTGCCACAACTATTTCTACTGTCTTAGTAGTAGGTTTGAAAAGTTTGTTAAGTCAACATTGCCATCTGATCTCAAAATAGACTTACAAGCTGCTATTAAGTTTTACAAGAAGTTCAACTTATTTCTTAAAAGAATATTTTCTTTGAAACTTTTTAAAGAATTTTGTTGTCTTCCATCAGCTTTGCTGCCACCAACCACCAGGAGAATAAACCATTGAGTCAACATAAGCGCATTTTATCATTAACATAAAGTATAAATATTGTATGGAATCAAATGTTTGATCTGCTGATGGTAAATCTAGTTATTTACGGTCAAGAACATTTTTTACGAGGGTATCTCATGTCTTTATGAATCTATCAATCGTCCAATTCTAAAATATTACTCTTACGGCAAAGATTGAATAATTTTATGTTACGTTATAGGTCTTGATCTGGTATCTTGTGTGTCATTTTCCAATTGCTCTAACGCAGATGTCTCTATCTTATCTAAAACATAAAAATGTTCATAGCTAATGTTCTGATTACCTTTAATCTCTCATCACTAGTATTTAAAATTCAAGCGCAGTATCAATAGGCAACTAAATGTCTTAAATAGATCGTTCAAATACGTTGTATATTAATGATTTTCTCTCGCACTACCCGGTTGCGAAAGTCTTTTTTTACTTCCTTTCGTGTCAACTCTGATCTTACAAAATTTAAATTCACCATCAGTTTTCATTTTCTGTTTCTTGAATCATCTTCGCTTTTTGTTTTAACCTTTTATTAATTACTCATTTGAAATAATTTTGTAGTGGATAAAAAAATTATTAAAACCAACCTTCTTCACTATTACAAAAATTCACAACGACGGTTTTCACGAAGAGAAAAAAGATTGACCATCTGCTTAAAGAAAAGGTCGAAACCAGATATCGGAAGAAGGTGTTAAAATGATTTTTGGCGAATGGGGGTGACTTGCAAGATCAAAAAGAACATAGAGAGTAAGTGCTGTTGACTACAATAAAACAACTTCATCTACGTCTGTCAGTCAGAAAGACATTGGGAGCCGTGAGACAAACATCTGTAATGTAAGTCAACTTTAAACTGCTCAGATGTTGTCCACTTTTTCTTTCTGTTTATTACTTTCAACAATTCATGATACGAACAATTTCTTCAACTCTCGATACCCTTAACTCAACTTTATCATTGAACACGAAATCTACTTATATAACATCTTAATAATGTTTATAATTGATCATTAATTTCTGCAACTTATGTTAATCTTTTCTTATAATAAATTTCTATTTTAACATTCAAAATGTATATTTCATTATTCCCCTCTTCTACACTAATCAACACACACAACCAACGAAAAAGCCTTCTGATAACGATGAACATCTCCTGATGATAATTCAACATAAAATTGGTAAGCTGTAGTGAGTTGGGGTAAGTATGACAAAAGACTGAATCAAAGAACAAGTAACCAGCTCCCTCCGCTACACTTTCACGCTCAATACCACATTGCTTGTTAGCGTCTTTATCACCTTGATTGCTGTGTAATGATTGCAACATATTTTACTATATAGTATTTCTTTTACGCTTTTCTTTCTAATGAGATACAATTTATTACAAAACGAACACATATATAAATGTGATAAACTAAGTTTACCAAGAAGAAACCATTTTTAGACAATGCAGATTCGGAGACAATTTTTTATGAAAATGTTAAAATGTTTATATGGATTTATCGTGATTATATTTTGACATTATATGAAATTAAATTGGCTAGATGCACGTCAGGCAACTCTGCAAACTTATATTGTCTTTTTTATAAAGTATATTAGGAAATAAATTTTAAAATTATGCTTTTGCCTAAGTATTCAATATCTTCATATATAGACTCATACACACATATGCACATACCCTCCCACACACACACACACACACACACACACACATATATATATATATATATATATATATATATATATATATATATATTATTCATACGTGCCAATATATTAGAATCAATATCTGTCAATATTTCTGAAATGACATATTGTAACTATTTACATTCTTTACATTGTTCCAAATGTTGCTAACCAAATGAGAACAATAGTCTAAACAATGTAAATACAATATTAGAATATTTTTTGTTTTGAAAAGAACATAAACAAATTATGCTGCAATTAACATACCAATGCCTCAGTTGTGCTGGGTGATTTTGTTCTGAATGCGTAGTTTCTGGTAAATATTATTGTGTAATAGGATGACATTGTTAAATGAAAGCAACACATGTTCTTTTTTTCTATACCATACACATATTTTTAATACTCGATCAAAGACATAGATAAACAAATTACAATTTTTATTTGAATGTATTGCCAATTTGGATCCATATGCACGAACACCTTACTTCCACCTTCTCATCTTTTACACAAAAATCAATTTACGTTTCGTGAGATACACAGGGGTAGTAATGGCTACAATGTACATCTCATCAGTCTTTGAATAAAATTTTGACATTTCCTGTTTGGTTAAATAATTTCATAAAATAATATATTTATCTAGCAAAATTTAGGATGAATCTGGCATGTTTTTCTGGTACTATTTGTTGAAATACGAGACATCTTACAAGAAAAATCAAGGAATCATTTCAAATAGTTGGTTTAGTTTTATGTGGTGAACTACAAAATAACTAGCGAAGCAAATTAAGGATCGATATGACATCTCAGGTTTATTTTTAAGAGTAGAAATACATAACATCTAGCAAGGAAAACTATTGCAACCGACACTAAGCATATACAACTGGAGAATTTGAATTTCAAAACACGATTAGATTTATAAATTTGAGCAGATAACCCGTTAAGTTTACTTTTCACAGCCTCTTAATATTTGACGTCGTGTTTCAGCCCATTTAAATAAAATCTTTTTTAAATATTCTGTTAGGGGATTTGTTGTTACGACGTTTCTCTGGATATAGTTTAATCTCTGATGCCAGTAATACTAACCCAAATTCTTACCAGTTCAAAAGAATTCCATTTGAGAGAATTCTTCTTCAATAGTGTGTATTTTAGTTCATTTACTTTTCAGACGGAGAGAATAGCTTTGGTAATTTTTGTTTTTATTCTAAAATCCGATATTTTTTGCAGATTATGTGACTGTAACATGGTTTGTTGTTCATACCATTTACTTGCAATTTATTTCTCATAAAAGTTGCTAATTTCCCTGGGCAGATATTACCTGAACCAATCAGGCTGTTATTTATGTTCGGCAAATGCAAATACTATTCAACCTGATATAAGACGATCGATAGTTTTTGAATATTCAACGAATAATCTTCAGTTAGTCACGAAATAGTTTTTTATTATGTTTCCGATAATCTTTTAACAAGTATTGATCTTTTGCAAATATCACACCACCTCAGTTTTAGATCTTAATGTTGCACAACCCAACAACTTATGTTTCTATATATTCGGTAAGAATAAATAGAATATTTTAATAGTTTATGCATTTGTTACATTCTGTGTGTCTTTGCCTTTATTTTTATGTTTGTTGCTGGTTTAGAGTGAGAATCATGACTTGTGAGCGTATCTTCATTGTTATAAAACTCGTTTTGAATTTCAATACGATGGGGTCCAATGGCCCGGAGAACGACATAAACAATTTTCTCAGGTATTTTACGTCATCTGACAATTACAATCTTCAGTTTAATGTTGTTATTATTATTTTTATTGTTGTCATTCTGTTATATTGCATATAGTCAGAAGCTATGATCAAATCAGTTATTTCACAGACATTTTTAGTTGTGTTTAATGTGACTGCATCTACTTTTCAATTTTCAATTACATTAATTTTATTTTATTATTATTATTATTATTATTATTATTATTATTATTATCGATGTTATGTCATTTTTCATTATAACTTGATTTTTGCAATGGTCGAACTACCTACCAAGTCTGCAGGAATACCTAAAGCAGGTAGAGGTGTTTTGATATGGTACCATTTCATGCTTTTTTATCTTTCCCTAACATCTTTAGCGTTATATAGACAAAGTTCTCCTTAATGTGTGGGCTGTCGTTACACGACATTTTATATATCTCTCAAGCTGTGGTATCCAGGGATATTTCCAATGTGTTTTCTGTTCCATTTTTTATCATTCTAAATGCACCCACTATCACTGGTACGATATTTGCTTTCAATTTCCAGATTTTGTCTATTTCAACTTTTAGGCCTTTATATATTGACAGCTTTTCGAATTCCTTGGCTAATAGGTTAATCTGCTAGACAGGCCTTATCAATTAATAAGCAAGATTTTTCTTTTTGGGTTTTAACAATAATGTCCTGTCTATTTGCTTTAAATTTTCTGTCTGTGTATATGGTGTAATTCCATAGAATGGTGACATCTTCTGTAACCGTTGCTGGGAGATATATATACCATTGTTTGTTTACATATTTTCCATAGTTTTTGCATATTGTTCAATGTAAATATTGCTCCACTATATCGCGATGATTCATTTGGGCCAATATAGAACATCCTGAGATTAGATGGTCTGTTGTTTTTTGTATTTATCACAGAACCAGCATTTTGATCCCCATTATTATGTATAATATTTGCCTGAAAGTTCCTAGTGAAAAGACTTTGGTTTTGTGCATTACTATTATTATTATTGTGTCATTTTTCATCATATTTCGATTTCTGCTTTGGTCTAACTACCAACCAAGTCTGCGGGGAGACCGAAGGCAGGTAGTGGCGTGTTGTTATGGTCCCATTTCATGTTTTTTCTATCTTACCAATGATCCCTAGCGTTACATAGATAAAGTGTGCGGGTTGTACTTTATAAGACAATTTTTTGTATATCTCTTAAGCTGCCGTTTCCAGGGATTCTTTCAATGTGTTGTTTTGTTCCATTTTTTATCATTCCAAGTGCACCTACTATCACTGACACAACTCTTGTTTTCTATTTCCACATTTTTTCTATTTCAATTTCCAGGTCTTTATATTTTGACAGTTTTTCAAATTCCTTGATTGCTATGTTACAATCAGCTGGACAAGCCATATCAATTAATAGACAAGCTTTCTCTTTCTGGTTTTTAACAATAATGTTATGCCTGCAACTTTTCTGTCTGTGTAGATGGTGTAATCCCATAGAATGGTGACATGTTCTATTTCTGTAACCGGTGCTGGGTGATGTTCATACCAGTGTTTTTTTACAGATTTTCCATAATGTTTGCACATTGTCCAATGTATATATTGCCGAACGCTATCGTGGCGATTTTTATATTCATTTGGGGCAAGCACAGAACAGCCTGAGATTAGGTGGTCTATTGTTTCTTGATGTTTATCACAAAACCTGCATTTTGGATCCATATTATTATGCATAATATTTGTCTGAAAGTTTCTAGTGAAACGACTTGTGCTGGAAGAATAAAGCCTTATTATTATTATTATTATTATTATTATTATTATTATTATTATTATTTATTGTTTTATAATATCCAAATAGAAATCTACTGCTCCGTATTGTATAGCTGAGGATAACCATTACTTTTACACAATAGTATTATATCCGTGTAGTAACTTCCGAATTTGTGTAAATCACATTCATTGTCCTGACTACCGGATTTTATTGTGGATAATACGACTAGAGAGTAATTTGACACATTGTTTTTAAAGCTAAAGCAGAGAATAAATAACATCCTTTATTATGATACAGCTCCGCATTACAGCTATCCTAATGCAAGTATATGAATGAACAGGATGTTCAGCCATTGCGTGTGTCTTCGAATTTCCGTTTCAAAATTTATTATCGTATTATCGGGGAGAGATATTAAGTAAACATACCTGGCATTCATTTTAGGAAAGTGTTTAAAATTGATTTTCTTTTTGATGAACCTTCATTTTATCTCTACATATTAATAAATTATGATTGTTTTAATTATACATATTCCATTCCATTAACAATAAAGTGAGGAACAAATATTGTAACATAACAAATAATCTTTTGTAAACCATTTTTATTAACATGTGCCTATTTTGTGTTTTGTTATCAATTGTACTGTATCATAATATATGCAATCTTGCTGTTTTAAATAAAAATCTTTGAGCTTAGAAAAATATTGCTGAAAAATCACTTGTGTGTAATACGACGGCTCTATTTAAATTTAATTTTCTATTAGCATTTCTCCCCTTATGCGCCAAAAATGAGTTATATTTTTTAGGATGTTTATAATTACATCTAAATAATTGTTTGTTTGCTAGCTTAGTTTATAGACATGCATATTTTATTTAATATTAAAAGAATCTTTTTTTTTACATATATAGTTACATATTATATTTTCGCTAAGGAAAGTGACAACTTGATTAGACACATATATAATTCAGGGGCAAATGTGTTGGTAATTGCGGGCGTGTTGCCTTTTTATACTGGAATTAAGAGATCAGACTCCTGTCGGTGCAACGTTAAAATGATGCCAGAAAGAGAATGTCTGTTCGATAAGTGTTTCAACGTTCTGATCTCTATATTAGTGATGGGTTGCGCCTTTCTATTCGTAATGGTTCATCTCATCTGATTCCAACGCTCGCCTCTACCACGGTTCTTCAGATCTTTTTTTTTCGTTTTTTCCCTGCTTCTTTTCGAATGACATGAGTAAAAGCGGCATTATCTAAGTGCTTTGCCATAAAAAGAACACTACATGACAGTTTCCATCATGTGTCACAATATTGTAAATCAGATTTTAAAAGTCCGACCACAAAGACTTGCTTCCACTACTTCGCCCATGAAATAATAATGACAGCTTGATTACATATTCACTTTCTATCGACGAGTTCCAACCTATCACTTTCAGCTCAAAAATACATCTGCACAAGTGAATAAAACAAAATAGCTCCGCTCTTCTCAAAGCTGCCAGTACTAATCTCTGTCTTTTGAATGCTATGAGCTACACATTTAAAACGCATAGATTTATTACGATATGAACTCTGGAACAAAATTTCGTAGAAAAAAGTTTTACCACATCAAAGAGAGTCACCGATTACAGATGTGATATCAATGTTATTGGCTGGAAATATGTTTTATCCTGATTAAGATTTGCTATTTCCGATGTATTACCAGTGATATAGTCTTTCACTGGTACATGTTCTGCCAAGCAAACAATATATTATATTTATAAATATTGTGTCGGTTATTTCATTGCAAAATATAATTTAATATTACATAAAAAGAATGTCTTCAAACTTTATTTATTTTCATATGTATTTATTTGAATTAGTTAATTTGACAGCACGAAAAATTCCTTTTAATAATGTCGAGAACTGACTCATTTTTTGATATGAAGTAGAATAACTGTAGGAATATTTTATCGCCATCTCTCACTTCTTCGACTTCTATGTGCCCCTCCCTTCAGGACGTAGGCTATCATGGCGTTTCACATCTTCTTCTCTCTGGTGTCTCTTAACAGACCTTCTCTTGTTACACCATGCAACACTCGTTCCATCATCCACCTGATTAGGCCCTTCAAATATGTTATCCGTTGCTTTCCCCTGTCTCTCCTTCCCTGTATCTGGCCCTTTAATATCAGGTTCTCCAAGCCCTCCTTCCTTACTGCATGCCCCAGAAACTTCAACTGTCTCATTCTGAGGATTTTCTCAAGTAGATATACTGAAATATACCTATCGGGACCACATTATAAGGAATGTATTATAATGAGTGTTCTTCATAACAAATATTCTTTACATCTTTTCCATTAGTGTTTGCATATTGTCCCCGTATAAATATTGCCTCATCTAAGATTATATCTATATATTCGATCCAAATTATTATATACGATTTTGCTTGAAAGTTTCTATTGAAAAGAATCTGGGTTTACGCTATAAGAATAAAGTCTTCAGTTTCAACCTTTAATCCAGACGCTCGTAACCATCTATGATTTTAAAATAATCAACACTGGCTTTCTTAGTACGTCCTTCGTATTAGTCTGACTTACGGCTATATCACGTTGAATAAACCGGTTCTCGCTCGATCACCGAAGTTAAGAAACGTTGAGCCTGGTCAGTACTTAGATGCGTAACCGCTTGGAAATAGCAGGTGCTGTAAGCGTTCAGTGACGGATGTGCGTCGTGGTGCAGTGGATATCGGCTCGGAAAGAGGAATCGGTGGGCTGAGTTCAAACTCCAGTTGAATACCCTGTATTCACTTAAGCACTGGTACCCTTGGGAAAGTTATTAACCTGTCCCTTTCCTCTAGTTCTGAGTTAAAGAACAGGGCAGGACTTGGGGACCCAGCCCTTAAAAAACAAATCCCAATGAATCTTGATACTCGTAAAGAAATACGAATTACTAAACACAAAACTTATATTGAAAAAAAAACAGTAAATTGTTGAAAGAAAAAGGTATTACCAGCAATAAATAAATAAAATTTAGTTGGCAATAAATGACCCGCTACAGAGTATATAGAGCATTTTTCTTTACAGCGTTGTTCAAGCTGTTCAAGAGTTTTATCATAAGATTTTGTTTCATAATTTTTGCTGCAACAGTTGAATCTCCGTTTCTGTTTTTATTTTATTTTACAGAATCAAATGGAATGCAAATATTTTTTTCAACTACAAATTTTTCATGATTGATTTGATTTCTTTCTATTTTCACGTTGTTTGACTAATTTATCATACTATCCTGTATTGTTTCCATGTATGTTAGTTAGCTAACAATTGTTTTCTTGTATGCAAATTCTTGCTGAATAAAGGATTTTCCATTTTCTTGACGTGGAATATTTACACCGTCTGCATCAACTTTTGGGAGATTCATGTTATGCTCAGAAAATTATTTCTTTTCGTATAATCCAATCATTTGATGACACTTAGAGTCCAGTTGAAATTTAAATTATATTAAACCAATGAAATGGTAAAGCTGTTAATAAACCTAATTCTATTTTGAGAAACTAATGCAGTTTTTAATATAAGACGTATATTTATGTCGCATTATTTATGTCATCGTCTGTTGTGAATTCCTTTACTCTCTTTTACATAATATATTTATAAAGTTCTTTTAGAGTTATAAACTTCTTCAGAGTTTAAGCTAAAAGCAGAAGATAGTTGTAGCGATAATCGTAAAATAGTGGTTTTAGCATATTCTTCTAAATGTTGTCAATAAAACATTTTTGCTCTTTTCAAGAAAACTTTAATCTCATCACATTTAAAGCATATAACTTTAACGCATGTAAAATCGATTTTTAAGAATATTTTATAACAAAATCCGTCCTATTACTTTTGCTGGTTGATGCTATTAATGATATCCACAATAGTAAGAATCATCATGAAATATTCCGTTCTTTATAATTATCTCACCAGACTTCTAGATTCTATTCATATGAATGAGGGAAAGTGTTGTTTTCTATATCAACAAAATGTGTTTGATGAAATTGATAATGACGGGTGAAACCTTGTATATATTTTAAAATTTTAAGATTCGTGAATGGGATGTACTAATGAATGTCTTAATACAATCTATCCATGTATTTTCTTTGAATTTGAGTACTTTTCGAAGATAATCAAATTCATATATATAATTATTTTTATTACTTAAAATTGATGTATTTTTTGTACAGCTTCGTAATATGTGTCCGTCTGTCACAAGCGTGTACAACCGACAGCCTGATAAATAAATTCTGACAAACATCAACCTGAAGACACTGTTCTGATCATCATCATATTTATTAAAAGCCAAAAGATTGAAAAAATAGAATAATATTTTTAAGCTATTTTAGTAAAAATTACAGAAGAAATGAATGAGATAAATTGGAAAAACAAGAGATATCAGATTCAGAAGTCACTAAAAGAACGAGGAGTTTAAATGATAATAGAAGGTAGCTAGTATCTGATATAATAAGGAATCATATACACTACCGGTCATAATAATTCGGCCACCCCAGTGTTTTTTAAAAAATGATGTATTTCATACAATATTTTAGTATTTATTACTAAAGATTTATTGTAAATGAAAATAGAATGGTTATTTTATGTATACCGCCCAATAACATGTGCATCAAATGAATTTCTAAAAGTTTAATATTTACATATATTGCAGTTTTATCAAAAAATGTATGAAGAAAATTTAGGGTGATTCAGACGAGTTAATCTTTGCTTCCTTGCCTTGTAAAATTTTGCAAAGTAATAATAACAAAAGAACCATTCGATTTTCATTTAGAATTATCGACTAAAAATAGTGTAAAATGCATCATTTCGTTTAAGACCTGGGTAGCCTAATAATTGTGACCGTTAGTGTACATGAAGTTACAAAAATCAATTAAAATATAACAATCTGTAGACAGGCTAAAAAGTGGATTCGCACGATGAATACAACTAACAAAGAATATGTGCCCAAAGAGTGTGAATTAAACAAATGTTTTCATAAGAAGATGATATTAATGGATCCCAACATATAGAGAATGATAACAGGAAATTTCATACTAGCGATGCAATCAGTTGCGAGTATAGATTATTGGCTAGAAAAGTAAGAACAGAGTATTTTTGTGGTCAAATAATTTAATTGTTCTAGTAAATTCTAGGGATAAAGAGAAAGGGATCGGTGACTGACGTAAAACATAACTATAATAAAAGAGAATGAACAATGGGAAATAATACAATAAAGACCTCGTCTGGCTTCGGCGTCGACATCCTCATCATGGTCATTATTATTATTATTATTATTATTATTATTATTATTATTATTATTATTATTATTGTTGTTGTTGTTGTGGTTGTTGTTGTTGTTGTTATTTCCTTGGTTTTCTGTTGTAAACACCTATCCTATCGGATACCAAATTATTTATGATATTTTCTACCAATAGGATTTCTTTTTAAATGGAAGGGAAATAATAAGAACAAATACTTTTGAGATAAACATTTTCTTAATATGTAAGCAGTACTCATGAATATTATTTGGTTTATTACTTTTAGGCATGGGTAAAAAAGATTCCAATTGATGAATCTAGCGGAACTCTTCCCAATCAAACCGTCAGATTTATCTGTAACTTGACTTAAATTTATCATCGCGTGCCATATCTTTTTAGATTTCTATATTTTTTTATAAGCGTTTCACCACAAACAAGGCATGTCACTGCCACTACTGCGCAGGGGGCTACATAGAGTGGAGAAAGGATGATTAAATATAGGAAATGTCAGAGGGTGGGTGAATGGCGGGTAGGGATACCGAGAATGGTTAGATATAGGAAATGTCAGAGGGTGGGTGATAGGCGGGTAAGGATACGAGAATGAGGGTGGGGTAGATGAGATTGTTCTGAGAATAATTGGTAGTTAGATTGATAGGAGGTGTCTATTGACCCTACATTTAAACACCTGCAGATTGTAGCTGTCGGGAAAGCAGAAAATCTTTTTGTTTTGATACATTTTTGATGGTATATTACAAGCTGTAGGGGCTGTCATGTTAAAAAGAAAGCTATTTCTGTCTTCATCCGCTTTGCGCACACTGATTGGACAATTAGTTTGCTAGTTCAGTATACTGATGCTTGTATTGTAACGTTCCATGAAACTGTTGAAGGTCTTATCTGGATCTGGGTGATTTTCATACCAGTGTCCAACAATTTTCATTCCCTATATGTTATAGAAACTTTCCCACTCTATCCTGGAGAATTTTATATTCAGTGGATGCTAATTCTGTGCAACCTGATACAAGTTGGTCAATTGCTCCTGAATACTTGTCACAGATTCTGCTTTGGCGTCAGCACAATTTCCCGTACGTGTGCGATATAATTTCTAGTTACCAAGCATTGGTCCTGTACAGCAATAATAAAGCCTTTGGTTTTAGATTTTAACCTGCACTACTTAAAAATTGATGGGTACGAGGTTTATCTACATCAGCCTCTTTATACAGTTAGTGATCATCGAGTAGGTTATTTGGCATTGTTTCATCATATGGCAAATTGCATTTACATATGTATTTTTCTTTGATTATTTAATGCTGCATTATATATATGATGGTTTGTTTGCATTTTACACCCACTTGAATTATCTCTTTTAATTTATAAGCGTTGGTTATTACTGAATAGATTTTCTTGTTAACTTGATATATTTTGTCATGTTTAGCTTCCGATATTCTTTGTAGTTACATATTATTATTATTATTATTATTATTATTATTATTATTATTATTATTATTATAATATCTTTTTTCATCATATTTCGATTTCTGCTTTGGTCTCTCTACCAACCAAGTCTGAGGGGAGACCTAAGGCAGGTAGTGGCGTGTTGTTATGGCTCCATTTCATGTTTTTCTATCTTCCCTATCATCCCTAGCATTACATATATAACGTCTTCCTTAGTGTGTGGGCTGTACTTAATAAGACAATTTTTTGTATATCTCTTAAGGTGGGGTTTCCAGGGATTCTTTCAATGTGTTGTTTTGTCCCATTTTTTTTCATTCCAAGTGCACCTACTATCACTGTCACAACGCTTGTTTTAGGTCTTTATATTTTGACAGTTTTTCAAATTCCTTGATTGCTATGTTACAATCCACTCGACAAGCCATATCAATTAATAGACAAGTTTTCTCCTTCTGATTTTTAACAATAATGTCTGGCCTGTTTGCTTCAATTTTTCTGTCTGTGTAGTTGGTGTAATCTCATAGAATAGTTACATCTTCTATTTCTGTAACCGGTGCTGGGTGATGTTCATACCAGTGATTGTTTACAGATTATTATTATTATTATTATTATTATTATTATTATTATTATTATTATTATGTCATTTTCCATTATAATTTTATTTCTGCTATAGTCGCATTACATACCAACTCAGCAGAAATACACAAGGCAGATTGTAGTGTGTTGTTATGTCTCCATTTCATGTTTTTTCATATTTCCATAATATGCCTAGCGCTACATAGACAAAGTTCTCCTTAGTTTATTGGCCGTAATTAACAAGACAATTTTGTATATCGCTTTAGCTCGGGTTTTCAAGGCTACTTTCAACGTGTTTTTTGGTTCAAATTTTATCATTGCATTAGCACTCACTATCATTTCCACAATTTTTCTATTTCAATTTTCAGGTTTATTTATTTTGACAGTTTTTTAATTTCTTTAGTTACTATGTTACAATCCGCTAGACAAGCCATATCAATTAATAAGTAAGCTTCTTTCTTTTTGGTTTTTATTATTATTTTGTTGTCATTTTTCGTCATATTTCGATTTCTGCTAGAGTCGCACTAGCTAGCATGTCTGCGGGAAGGTCAAAGGCAGGTCGTTATGGCTACATTTCATGTTGATTATATCTCCCATATCATCCCAAGACAATTTTATCCTTAGTGTGTGATTCTTTTTTTTTTCAGGGATTCTTTTAATGTGTTGTTTTCTTCCATTTTGTTTTTCATTCCAAGTGCACCTACTATCACTGACACGACATTTGTTTTAAATTTCGACATTTTTTCCATTTCCATTTCCAGGTCTTTATAGTTTGACAGCTTTTCGTATTCCATGTTTGCTATGTTAAAATCCGCTGAACAAGCCATATCAATTAACAGACGAGTTCTTTTCTTTCTGGTTTCTAACATTAATGTCCAGCTTATTTGCTTCAATCTTTCTGTGTGTGTAGATGGTGTAATCCCATAGAATGGTGACGTCTTCCATTTCTCTAACCTGTGTTGGGTGATGTTCATACCAGTGTTTGTTTACAGATTTTCTAAAGTGGTTGCACATTGTCCAATATAACTATTGTCCCACTCTATCGTGACGATTTTTATATCTATTTAGGGCAAGTACAGAACATCCTGAGATTAGATGGTCTATTGTTTCTTGATGTTTATCACGGAACCTGCATTTTGTATCCACATTATTATGTATAATATTTGCCAGAAAGCTTCTAGTGAAAAGACTTTGGTCTTGCGCTGCAAGAATAAAGCCTTAAGTCTCACACCTTAATCCAGATGCACGTAACCATCGATGAGTATTAACTTTATCAACATTGGATTTATTGGCACGATCTAGATAATGGCCATGTAGAGGTTTGTCTTGCCAGCGTTGTTTCATTTGTTCAAGAGCTTTATCTTTGGCTTCCATCTTCATATTTTTGCCGCAATAGTTGTTTCTTAGCTTCTGTTTTGCTTATATACAGTATCTACTAAATGTAAATCTTGTTTGTATTTACTGCCTTCTTTTATTTCTGAATATTTTTTCTTACTCTTTTCATGTTGTTTGACTAACTGTATCATCTTGTACCTTGTTGCTTCTATGTATGTTCGTAAGCCAATAATTATTATCTTGTCTGACAATTCTACCTGAATAAGACTTCTTCCACCTTCTTTTCGGGGTATGTATAGACGGTCTACATCAGCCTTTTGATGATGCATCTTATGCTTAGAAAAAAGCTTTCATGTTTTAGAATCCATTTGCCTGATGTCGTTTAGAGTCCACTTTAAGATATTGAAACTATATTGGACAACTTGGACTGCAAGGCCATAATTCTTTTCTGAGAATTCAATTAGTTTTTAATATCAGTCGCATTCTTCTTTACGCATATTTTCTTTCCTTTTAATGGTGAATATTTTCACTCACATTTCCACCTAAGTATTTATAAACTTTATCTGGCTTTAATTCTTTTATTATTATTTATTTATAATTCTTTTATTATTTTTATTTATAATGTATTATTATTATTATTATTATTATTATTATTATTATTCACTGCATCAGCACTATCTAGCCAAAATGATGATGGAAACACATATAGAATGTCTAAATTACCTATCATGACACATGATCTGTCAATAGAACAACACAGCGAATTATAGTTTCGCTTACATTTTTTCATCTCGTGGTGTTTTGTAGACTTCAGGTAATATGTTGTATTGGAAATGCTATTTATACTTTTAGTTCACCAAATACACAACACCATATAATTTGAGTGAAAAATGAATGAAAACCATACCGGTTGTAGCATGAGAGATTTAATTTTTGTTGTTGTTATATTCTATTTTACTGTAGCTTTGGGTAGGTTTATTAGCCCCAATATCTTAACCAGAATTCTAGGGAAAATACATTTTCTATAAGAAAATCGAAACAGTTGAGTGCCATTCCATCAAAATGAATACATATGTATTTATGAATATGCAAGTTACGCATACTTATTAGTACAATTATTTGCACTTCATAATTATAAGTCTGAAGTGTTTTTTATGTATTTGTTGCTTTCTCAAATGTTTTTAAATATATTTTTTAATAACTTAGGAAACAACATCTATTAAAATCAGTTAATTTCAATTCGAATCATATAATTTTTCTTTGAATCAGGTAATGTAATTCAATTAGATGCATGTAATTTAATTCAAAGAGAATCGGGTAATTAATTTTCAGTTAGAATCGGATAATTTAAGTCAATTAGAATCATTTAATTTCAGAAAGAATCTTCAGTTTAATTCAGTTAAAAGCAGATAATTTTCATTTAGAATCCTGTAATTTTAATTTGAATCAGATAATTCAGTTTATCAAACGTTAATTTACTTAAATTAGAACTTGATATGTTCAACATGTTTTATTGTTATGTTGGTGTTGCCAGTTGATATTGTTACATGAATTTATTTGCTGAAGCATAGTGTTAATATGAATTCTCATAATTCAAGTACCTTTCAGAGAATTCTTTTTGAATAATTGATGGTATATTTATGGATATCTAAATTATTGGTATATATTTTTAATTTTCCTCAAGTGTTCTTAATTTACAAGGTAATATTCTATACACAGTCTTTGTTTGATGAAGCTACAATCTGTTCCCAGTATTTCCCTATTTTCAATTTGTTAGTGCTTCAGATTTCTATCTTATAGAAAAGCTAATTCAATAATTCGATACTTGCTCTTTTACTTATTAATAATGTTGTGTCAACAATCATTCCAGTATGTGCCGAGAAATTCAAGAATATATTGTGATTGACATTTTATGCCATTAACAATGGCTCGTATTCTTGCCATTTTTCTCATGTTGAGGCCAAATTCCCAGCACAATTTCAACTAGTTTTTTTTCTATTACAAATCCAATCATGTTGCTGATTCTTCTTCTTTGCCAGCTTGATTTATTACCTGCGTATTTACTTAACTGGTTCAGAAGTTCTCCCACATGTAATGAATTTGCTTTTGATTTGTCTCTTCCTGTTCGATTGCATTCATTATTATGACCTCCTCTGCTGCAAATAAAATGTGATTTTATTTTACCCAAAGCCAACCTTTGGTCCAGCATTTCCATCTGTAAGCAAAAACATCGTAACCTGATATACCTTTGCTTCAACATATCATATCGCTACTTTTTATGCTGCTTCATTACTACACTTACAGGCACAACATTTTGCAACTTCAGACTCTCTCCATTGTCCGCTGTAACAGTCAAAGGCAATTCAAGATAACACTTATTATATTAGGAAGTCACAGTATAGCAAATGACACAACATCTTCCACATTCATTAGCTGCATAATTGCTTGGAATATAAAGTTCTCGATTATGTTGTTTCATTGCTTTGTGCATGTCTATCTACATTTGTATTATTCTATCCATTTAATCTTCTATCATTTAACACGCTCTATTCCAATTTATGATTGATGCAGGACATCGTAGCAGAGAGACCGACAACAAGTTAAATCATCTTTTGATGACATTTCCAACATTTAGAATGTTTTCACAAATTTATCTTAACATTTTGGCTCATTTCAGTCATATGTACAATCCCAAGATAATTACACATTACACAATATTTTAAAGATTTCCTGAGGTATCGATTTATAAATTGTATTACCCAGACCTATATATATCTTCTCTTGATATAAGGATGACACATTTGACTATGCCAAAATATATCTGAAAATAATCCCTGAACATTGACCTGACTTTATTAAACTGTCTACAAACTTTTACCTCCTGGCATAGGTTCAATTTTCTCACTGACAATAGATGGTTGACATTCCGCTCATTCTGAGAAAAATCTATAGCTACCTTCTGCATTCTGTGGAAGTTTCAATGGCATAGACACTTAACAAAAAGAAGGATCGAACGTGAAACCACGTAGAAAATTTCTTTATTCATATCTACTTGTGCCAGTGAAGTATCACCACATTTTAATTTTCCCCTGAAATCGTATACCGACATCCAATAAAAAATAAAATTTGATCTGAAATTCTCAAAATGCAAGAGTACAATAGCATCTGGTAAATGTGTACTATGTGTTAAACATACGTATTGTTTATCTTATGTTTGCACCTCATTCAATCGATGATTAAGAGATTGGGATATCTTTCACTCTTTTTGCTACACGGGAAGTAATGACAATATTTCTGCTATGGTACCTGTCATCAAACTCAAAACAAATGGCTGACCATGTTATTTCAAAGAAACTTTCTAGCTTTTCTTTGGTTTATACTATTTAGACATTGTTGTTGTTGCCCAACAGTCATTCCATCGGGAACAGCACTATCATCTACGCAATATTGCTTGTTTTCCTGTAGCTTTTTATGCCTAATTGAAGTCCTTTATAATATTACCATTTTAGAAAATTAGGACTAGTAGTTATTATGTTCTTTACATTTCTCATCACTTTTATTATCTTTTAATTCGTGAAAGAAATCTATCTATGCTACAGCTCTTGAACTTAGTATATCTTTACCATTTGAAGTCATTCTGCATATTACTAATATAATTTTTTCTTTACTACGATGTTCTTCCAAAAGATCTTGCTTAATTTATATTGGTTAACTTGAATTTCTCATTAGTTTAAACATAAGTCCCGTTTCTGTAATATTTGCCTTGGTTGTTCCCACATGCCTGATTCTAAACGAACTGACTGTTTCTATGCTGTTATTGCTTTATTTCACCATATTTTCCTTTATTTTACTTAATCTCGTCCAATACTCTTATTAATTTTAATTTTTATCGTTTTTTGAAGGAGGTATCTGACAATTTTAACAAAGTAATTTATGAAGCCAGATCCTTGGTTCAACTGTTTAACTTTTCTTTGTAAACGTTATTCACCGTGGATCCTTTTACTTAACGGAAAACATGTTAATTCTTATGATCTTTAATGCTGAAACAGCATAAATGAAATCATAGATCAGCGTGATATCATATGCCTATATCTTAGTGAAGCCTTTATCGCGTGTCTTTGCTGTGAGGTGTAGCCCATGTTACTGAATTCCAACCATTTCCAATTGACGTACTTTATAAAGATGCAGAAAGATTTCTTTCAACTTCCCAAATATCTTTCTGCCATCATCTTCAAAGACTTTTTCTTCCTTCATCTAGAAGTCACTTACACTTTTCTCAGCGAAAGAAAGATGTCTGCGGCACTTTGGCCTGTCGTACTTCATCACACACCTCATCCTCTTTTAAAAAACGACAATCTCTCAAGTATATACATTCTCTATCTTCAGCAAATAGAAGAGACCAATCCCCTTCTCCAGATGAAACAAATGTTTCTTTTCTTTTCAATTGGCTTCCCTTTTTTTCATTTCTACATCTCTCTTGATTTTCTCCAATTCCAATCTAGAAAACCAACATTTTTTAAACCATTTGCAACTTTTAAACTAAAAGCATATGCTCGTCTGCAATGAACAAACCTTTCTGTGTCATAGATCATAATGTATTTTTTATATATGCTGCCACTCTTCGTCCACTCTTTTAATATCAATCGATCACAGTTCTGTTTACTTTCTCAAATCATTTCCATCTATTTAATCTAGTAGTAGTAGTCGTATGACGAGCGGGTTAACCTAGCTGCGCAAGAACTTATATGCGAGATACCTTTGACATTTTTCTATTATCGTTCACGCTGATATTTTCAATATTTTGATAGAATATTTCTTTCATGATAAGAAAGTGAATTTAAGATTCTTCTAACACAAGTGCTTTTAACAGGTCATGATATGTTTGAGTACTGCCGGTTATGTCTAAAGAACATCATCTGCCCATCAAACATAGTTATGCATCAGAGAGTATCAACCTCATGTTTCGGACAGCAGACTAAACAATAAAATTATTAATAATCATAATAATAAGAATATTGTTGTTGCTATTGTTTTAATTATTATTAACGATGATGTTGCTTTCATTTTTATTACTACTTATTGTTGTCACTCGTATAATTGTTTTTGTTGCTTTTGTTTTTCTTCCTCTTATTTTTTGTTATTATTAATATTGGTACTGTAAAAGCGGATGTGCGTTGTGGTCCAGTGGATATCGGCTCCAAGCGAGAAATCGGGGAGCCGAGTTCGAATTCCAGCTGAATTCATTGCCTTCACTTACGCACAAAAGGTATTAATCTGTCTATTCCTTCCAGTTATGGGTTAAATAACAGGACAGATTGTGTTCTATAGCCTTAGTCGGCAACCAGTCTAGCGCGGATAGCAATGACAACCTACTGCGGGATAATCTTCTGACCAGTCAGTCATGTCTCTTTCGAGACATGATCGACCAAGCGTGTATTACGTATGGCACTTAACTGACTGATTGTAAAATAGATTGGTCTACAAGATAAATTGATGCAGTACTGAAATGTGCTCAGAGAAATCAAGAAGAAATAGCTATAAGATAAATTGATTGTCGTGTAGCTCTATTGTGAAAGGCATAAACTCTGGTGAATTCAAGAATGCCTCAAATATCTCACCAAAACTTGCCAGCCAAAAGCTGCTAACATAGATGAAAAAGATTGTTACCGTCAGAGTAGAGGTTCTGGATAGGTGGACCGTATACTGCGATTGTTGCAAAATTACGAGCTCTATATAGATACTGAAGCCAAGCATTACCTCCCATAAGTCGAGGAAAATCTACCAATAAAGAAGCAGGAGGTAAAATCAGCAGTATGGATCCTGAAATTTTGACAATTACCACTTGGGGAAAAGTAGTCTCAGAACTTGTGAAAAAAGTGAAGGCACTCACTGATCTGTGCAAGCGTATTTAGGAAGAGAATATGTGGACATTAGGCTGAACCTAATCACTCCCCTAACGCAACCAAAGAAGGGTTATTTTGAGAAATTCCAGGATGACAAAACATTACTCAATTAAGCCCGAGCCTAACTAATAAAACAACGGTTTTAAATCAAAATTTTACTTTATATCGTTCCCTTCTAGGGTGATACACTGGTTCCTATGATTCTCTAAATATTCGAAGCCTTTTTTTGTTAAAATATTTGATACGGCCATGTTTCGGATATCACTTCTTCTTTAGAGCCAAACGTGTCCCCTAGAACATTCATTTTGAGGTCTGCAAACCGCCAGTTGTTACTAGGTGCCAGATATGAAGAATAACATGGATTCAGAAGCAATTCGATGTGCAGTTCATGTAGTTTTGCCATTGCTGCAATCGACCTGTTAAAAGGTGCGTTGTCATGATGAAAAGTCAATTTTTCTTCTCCATTTTTGGCAGTTTTGTTGCAATTACTTCCTTCATACACACCCATAATGCCGAATAATATTTGATATTCATGGTTCTTTCTTTCTCAAAATAATCGATAAAAAATACCCTGCGCATCTCAAAATACGGAAACCGAAACCTTGTCTACTAATCTTGGCGTCTTTGGTCGATCTGGATGCCATTCACTTGCTGCTTTCTACTCAGCTGATTGCCGATTAAATTCTGGAGTGAACTGGTTGATGCATGTTTCATGTATCTTTACAAAGACGCTCGTTTTTGTTGCGTCGAAAGAGTTCCATTCAACACTATGTTGTTTTCAATCGACTGTGAGCAAACGCGGCAGCCACTTTGTGAACAGCATTCACATTGAAAAATATTCATCCAAAATGGTAAATTCACTGCTTTTATCCACTGCTATCTCACGAAAATTTAATTTACATATCGGCTAAAAATAGTTAGTGCTTGTTAGGGTGTTTTTAGGACAACATCCGATTTTTTAGGCGACCTGAGCTTTCGGCATCATTTGTGCCCATACGACCGCGTTTAATGTCCGCATACAACCTCTTCGATAAAGTAGACTCCGAAAAACATTTAGTAAAGCCATTGCTTTGTTTAAACAGTAGCTTCCCAATCAGAAATCAAGGATTTATCAACACACAAAGTTCAGTTTTTCTATTGCTTTGAAAGTTTGCAAAAGTAGCTTCACTTAAATAACTGAAATTTGCAAACAAATAATCCGATTGAGCCCAACTTTTGTCACGTTGCAATTGAAGGTTAGTACCTCACAAACATTATATGGATTTTTATTATAAGTGGAGCAATCGATATGCCACTTATTGAGTGATGTGTTATAGCAATAAACCAGTTCGCCGCTTCCGGCAAGGCCATGCTTCTTATTATTCTCAACCCTCGGAATTCGAAAACTGAATAACATCTGTCTGAAGAGCAAGCAGATTTTAGAGCAAAACAGAGAACTATGTAAGAAATCTTCAAGTCGAGGAACATATTTTAGACTTAACAAGTGTATATATTTTATTTTAATTCTTATTTTTATGAATTACCTGAATTACAAAATATTTAAATAAAGACTGTTTTTTAAATTTTACAAATGAACTTATCAATAATAAAGAAATTCATTTCTTGACATTCTTAAAGATCTCAGTAATACATTTATCAACTCCCCACATAAAAAACAAAAATAACCAATAGCATACATTCATACACTCTCAGCTATAACTGTGAATGTCCTAGCTACTACAAAATACTGATTATACAGAATTTTATACACCGCGTAAATGTCAATTCATCCATAAAAATGATTTAAATAAAAGTAAAAATGAAGAAATTTTCGTTATTAATGACCTTCCTAATTACATCGTTGATGAACAAATTACACAGGCTGTTACAAATATTAACATAAACATAAAAATCATATTACTTACTCAGCAACACTAACTATATAAACCTGTTTTATCGCAATCAAATGGATTCTAACTGTAAACAAAATAATGAAATTGCTAAAAATAACATAAGTACTAATAAGTCCCATTAAACAAACTAAACAATCAACTGTTGTACGAAATTTAATACTGTAAACTCAATCATTTACATTAATTCCTCTCCACCTTGTATATAAATTTACAAGACTTTGGGAGATTGCATCGCCGACAAAAATGTTAATATATATGTTAGTCAAACAACTACAACGCAATCAAGAAGATTGTCTACATTTACGAAAATGCTATTTGACAATACATGCATTATCCATCATGAAAATTATAAACAAAAACTTTATATACTCGAAACCATCTTTTTTATAAGATTAAAACTGACACAAAACAAAATTAATTTGTACTATTTGGCAGAAAAACAATATAGTTTAAACATATAAAGTTTAAATTTTATAGAAATTATAACATAAAATTATGTTACTTCACTTGAATCAAAAAATTTTGAATCGTCGTCCACTTCTTACGTCTGTGCTTAAAATTTGTTATGGTTAAACAACAAAAAACTTGAAGACGTCTTTAGATTTGTTTGAAAGAATTTGTGAAAATATAACTAATGAAAATAACTAGAGTGCCTTTCTTATTGTTTTAATTAGCATACAATGAAATTTATTCATTACATCTCAAGGATTAAAATAAAATAAAATAATATAATATGTCTAAATTATTTAATTAAACATGCTAAAATGAAGAGAGTCTGTCTAAATGAAGGAAGTGTTGCACCTCCAACCAAAACTACCTAATTTTCACAATAATTATAAATTCGTATTGTACATTTTAAAATAACTAATTTTCACCATTTACTTTTAATATATTACTGAAGAAGAACAATATTCTTCGGAAATATGAAACTTATGTGTAGTGACATAATGCTTTTATAAACAATTGTACTAACACAATTACAATATTTTGTTTAACTTTGTAGTGAGCACTCTTTATAAAAGTAAATGCATGGAGAGTGGGTTTTAATGTAACTGCTCTATTATATTTCGAATTCCGGTTAAATGCCCTGCAGTCACTTAAGCGCTAATATCCTTGGAAAAGAATTAATCCATCCCTTCCCTCTATTTATTTTATTAAATAACAGGACAGATTGAGTTTTATAGCGTTGGCTGGCAAACAGTCTACCAGAGCAGGTAGTAGCAACCTGTTGCCGGATAACTAAAATTTTCTTATCTAAGCGTTGTGGAGCGCATTCAGGTCACAGTGAAAAACAATAATGTCACTGTTGGCCATCCACTGCATCCATGAATTTCTCCCGTAAGTCTCTCCTATGTCGTCCTACCAGACCAAGAGAGAGTGAGAGAGAGTGAGAGAGAGAGAGAGAGAGAGAGAGAGAGAGAGAGAGAGAGAGAGAGAGAGAGAGAGAGAAAGAGAGAATCGACCATGCGTGTGTGTGTGTGTGTGTGTGCGTGTCGAAACGGCTAAACCGATTTTCTTGAAAATTTACACAGTTGTACTATAAGCGTCTGCGAGTGTTTTTAGCTAGGATTTGTGTCGGGGTACCCCGGATAAATATCAAAAATCGATAATCGAATAAATCGGATTATAGAAGGAGTGGTCCGACTTTAATGAAAATTGATACACTCATAGAAAAAGACATAAGAAACGATATTCAGAAGTTTCAAGGTTGCAGTTCTTACAATAGTGCAGAAAATCAATAATGTATATATATATATATATATATATATATATATATATATATATATATATATATAAAAGGTAAGATGTTTGTGTGTGTGTGTGTCTGTTTATCTGCCTGTATGTCTGTATTTTTTCAGCCCTTTTATTTTTGTTTTTGCTTGTGGTTTGACTCTAGGTAGGTATAACTGTACTTCTTAGTCTCAGCCCTGATACCATTTACTCACAGGAGTTATTTAGCCTTCAAAATTCAGTTTACATCGAAAAGAACTTATTTGATATCGATACCAGAAAATCAAAATTTGAACTTACATTCATTCATTTTTCTTTCCATCTACGGTTTCGCTTTAACTGGAAACAACTATTACTTTTTAGTTTTTCGTGCCAACGTCCCAAGTGTCTGAGCTTCAGGATCATGTATTAGCTTTAAAGATTTCATTACTCCCAAGCAACGTCGGGCTATACTGCTAGTGAATATATAAGAAAGGAGTGATGTATGCATCTAACCTATGCGCTAAATTATGAAATCTAGTAAAGTTAAGAAAGTAAAACACACACCTCACGGACACACTAACGAAACCACACACATATTAACACAGTTGTTAGATGTATTCTTCAGCACGTTTGATATTTTATATGAATTTCTGCAATCAGGTTTTACGTCATCGATTATATTGATTTTTAAGGAAGATTCGTTGGAGACACAAATTAGTATTCTTAAGAATGTTTCTGAAATAAACATTCTATAGACTTAAATTTCAGGGACCTGCCTTTTATGAGTTTATAAATAGCCCTAGATGCGAAATTGTAAAGAGCATTCCATAGTCAAACCTCTGATCCACTCTGCTATTATTGTCCCGATGCTGTGTAAAAATAAACCGTCTCTTTACATGTTGTTAACATTGTATTTTGTTCTGAGATGACAGTGATAAATCACAATGTGATTTTTTTTAGATTCGTGAACATCTATTTCACTTGATTCCTATTTGCTGTCTAAAACTGGTATCGAGCCGGAAACAATTTGATCTGCATCGTAAGAGACAAATTTAGTCAAACTCGTCCAAGCCATTGCAATGTTCTCTCAAATGTCTGGCCTATTCATCAGGATTCGGACGATCAGTTTTGTCATATGGATCATTAAACTGATGGTTCTGTGGAGTTCGCACTCGTTTACTCCTAGCTTTTTAGGTAGTGCTATGAGGATCGGCTTGCTGAGGTCATCAGGTATTACACCACTATTCTAAATTTCATTTAGTATTTCTGCAATTTCAGACATTAAAAACACAATTACGTAATTGAAAATGGAAATTAAATAAAAAGTATAAGATTAAATAAAAACGAAGCAGAATGCAAATTAAAAGTGATATGATACACAACTTATAAACGATACAAGAGAGCACAGACTCGATAGAACGGACAGAACGGATAGTGTTCAATCGGATACCTATACTGATGGACACTTCGACATCTTGCTAGATAGATGACAAGTGTGTAGTAAGTTCAATAGTCAATGGGCTTCAGACATCCGACCTTGTGTCACAAGAAAAACGCCCTTAGAAAATAATTTTGCAAATTGCCGTGGTGTAATTATTAACTAGTAAGGAGTAATTAGTATATTCGAAACTCACTGGGTGCACGTACATTTCGCAATGCGACACAACTAAGTTACGCTTTGTAAATCCCTTTTTACACATGTCATTATTTATAATTTTCAAATTAAACCTGGTATATTACCAGTAACGAATAATGAAATAAATTCGTTTAAACGAATCTTAAATTTTATACAATATTAAAATACGTTCTACCTTGGATCAGTGATTTCTAAATGAATTTCAATTAATTTTATATTATGAGTTTTAACAATTTTTTACTTGAGTCACAATTAGGTCACTATTTTAGAAACACTGAAATATGAAAATACGTATTAAACTCTCAAATTATACACAGGCATAATCAAAGATAAAAATGCTTATCCCCGGCGTATATGTAAGGTGAAGTCAGACTATACCTTCGGGGTTGGTGTCACATGTTTTCTTTCGTGCGTTGTGAAACTTGATTTTTTTTTATTCTTGGGTTTCCACATCCGTAGGTCACACATTAATGCGTCTATTTAATTTTGGTCTAATATCACTGTCGCTTTGTTTTGTTTTGTTTTGTTTTTCATTGTAATTGCTCACTGTTTTTCTATGTTTATGGTTTACGAGAGGCATTCATTCTTTTAGATAAAATAAAACATTATTGTCGAATAGGTTATTACCAATTTAAAGAGTGAAGACATCCCTTAGCATTATTGATTCCGACAGTAACAGATGTACAGAACCGCTTAGTTTTGTATAGTTTAGGCTAGACTATTTTATAACAGAGGAATGAGTTATGCTAACGACATCCAACCAATAGCTTCATTCTTGACTACGCTTAATTTTCACTTGGTGTGGTTAATTAGGCCCCTACGCTGGTCTGCATTTCTATAATATTCAATTTTTAATCGAATAAGAAAAAATCCAAGTAAGAAACAGACAAATATGTTCTTTTAGACCACTATTTTCATCCATCTAGGAGTCGGAAAAAATGACAGAAAAATATTCATATCGATACGCTGTCTATAATGACGCTAACATATATACTGATTTACCTACTATTGAACCCCTGACATTAAATAATAAGAGAAAAAAAACAAGGAAGGATATATATATATATATATATATATATATATATATATATATATATACACACAACGGTCTTTATTATAATAGGGACGATATATCCATCTCACTATCTATACATCTACATCTCTCTCTCTCTCTGTATATATATATATATATATATATATATATATATATAATATTCTTAACTACTCGCTGACATAATTATTGCAAATAATAAAATAATAAGCCTCAGTTAAAGACCGAGGAAGTAACATATAATAACTTGCAGTAAAGATAAAGTATTGATCCGAATCTGCCTCGTCGTTCTCTGCCTCGCCGTTTTCTCTCTCTCTCTCTCGCTCTCTCAATCTATCTCTCTCTCTCTCTCTCAATCTATCTCTCTCTCTCGCTCTCTCCATGAGTTTTACAGGTGGGTATATATATATACAAAACGGCCTTTATTATGGTAGAGGATAAAATTCTGAATAATTTTCCAATGCCTGCTCTGTTGTCTTGTACAACAAACTACTAAAAAGATGCTTTCCGATCAATACAATTTTAACCATCTCAAATTTATGGTTAATCATTATCTTTATTACATGTTCACATAAATGTATTCTATTGTATAGAATCGGCGTTGTATTCTACCCTGTGTAGACCTTGGCCTTTCTAATGACCGGATAACTTTATAGAAAATGTACAATTCTTAGCTAATCATAATAATTACCAATTATTATAGAAATTATATTTCAGAAACACAGTTACACATCCTTCTGCATATGTATATCCTTCTCTGAAATTACTCTAGCCTTAAATATAACATTATTATTCCAGTGCAACTGACGATACCGTACTGTTGTTGTTCTATCTCTAGCATGATTCTGCTGTGCTCTCTTTTCATCACTATTTGGATGATGAGTTTTGCTATGTGACTCAATAAACATGTTGTTTAGTGGAGTTCACATTCATTGGCTTCTTAGACAGTGCTATGTAAATCGTGCTACTTAGATCTTCCGGGATGTCACTACTGTTGTAGATTTAATTTATTATTTGTGTAATGTTGTCTATACCGAAATCGTCTAAGGTTGTGAACATCTCTATCAAAACGCTGTCTGGTCTTGCTTATTTCTATATAATATGACCAATACAGCTTCCACTTCAAATTATGATATTTCCGGTCCATCGGTATTTCTGTGTATTTTCAGTTGCACTTACTTATCGTTGAAATAATCACCTATACAGTATTCCCATTGATAAATTATTTTCCTTTCTCTAATATTAGCGCTCCATCATTGGATTCTATACATCCTGCTGAGGAGTAGGTATTTTCTTTGTTAGTTCTCTCAATTTGTAGCACGTTTTCCTTTATTATTACTGTCAATTTCTTTATTTCTGAACATTTGTCTTTGAGCCATTCTTGTTTAGCCTATCTATATATTGGGTTGTCCCAAAAGGTCATAAGCACTTGCGAAAAATTGAATATTTATGCTATTTTGTGTTTATATTTTTATAGTGGTCTTCATCTTTGTATTCCAGATGGCAGTTGATAAAATTGAGCTGCGAGTTTTGATTCGGTACAGTTTAAAGCGAGGTCTTTCAACCAGAAAAGCTTCAAAAGAGATTTGGGCTTCCGAAGGTGAAGGAAAACTTGCATATACGGCGATCTCAAAGTGGTACAAGCTGGACTCATCAAAGCACAAACCAACAGACGAGTTGAAATTTGCCGTCAGTTGCTCAGCAATCCATTGGACGAGCGTTTTTTGAAGCGCATTGTGACATCCGACGAGAAATAGGTCTATCTGGTCCAGCCCAATCAAAACAATTGATGGGTTCAGAAAAAGCAAGAGACACTGTCGGTTCCAAAACAAGATCGATTCGGCAAGAAAGACATGTTGTGCGTTTGGTAGAAATTTGAAGGAATTGTGCATTTTATGTTGGTTCCGAATGGTCGAGCAATCAGTGCTGAAGTTGACTGTCAGTAACTTGAGCGGGTCTACGAAAAGCTGAAGGAAAAATACCCGGTTAAGTTCAACTACTATACACTGCCAGAAGACCAAAGTCATGTTTGAAGAGCTAGACGACGTTGACGGACTGCCACATCCAGAACTGGACGGCGTTGAGGTTCTGCCACATCCTGACTTTTACGGCCTTTTTCGCTCAATTCAGCACTTTCTGAATGGCCGCCGATTCGACTCTTTTGGTGAAGTCTAGCAAGCGTGTCAAGGATTCTTTGGTTCGACCCCGGTTGAATGGTGCTTTGACCAGATTCGAAAGCTTGTATATCGATGGCAGAAAGTATTGGAAAATGATGGTCTATATTTTGAGCAATAATTATTTGTTGATTTGCGAGTAAAATTTGAAGGTTTTGCAAGTGTTTACGAACTTTTAGGACAACCTAAGTTTACCGGTTTTGATTCTAATGGAACGACATAAAAACCGTTTATATGTATTTCAGCAAAACATTTGAATGGTTTATTTTATGACAGTAAACCTTGTGATGTTTTCATCACAAATTTTAAAAAAACATATTTTGTTTTTTAAAAGCTTTTTTAAGATCAGCAGTGATTATCTTAACTTCCTGGTAACATTAATACAAATAAATATTATAAATATTCTTACATTTTCTCTTACGAATATAAGACTTATGGTTTTTGTTTTAGAATACATAATTCAAAACTGTTTTAAATGAGTTTGGAACGAGCAGAGAAGAGCCTCAATTAAAGAGTGTGAAGATACTGAACGTAGTTAAAGTGTTCGCCCTTTATTTTACAAGGTTAGCATTAAAATAATTATCGAATCCTATCATATTATGAAAAGTTACCCTTTTCATATTTGTTTTATTTGAATATATTACAGGTCTCCATAATTTTAATATACTAATCTGATTGGATTTATTAAACTAAAACATTTAAATGTTTTTTTTTTATAATAGGTTTCAAAACATTTTTCCTTTTCTGATTACAGAGAAAAATTTAATGGATAATATATTTTTTTTAATTTGGATTGTGCGGCAAATGTAATAGACTGTGGCTTTTAATGGGGAGTCAATGAGTTCGGTTTGAATTCGAGTTAACTTAATAAAATTCACTTATGAGTACATAACTTAAAGAAGGAAGTGACAGCATATATTCTCACTCAGCTTGAGATTAAATAGAAATATATTTACCTAGAAAGGAACATTATTACATTTAAGACACAATCAATGTTATATCACTAAAAATATATACCTAAAATAAAAAGTATATTTTTCATTAAAAAAGTAGGTGCTTCCAATAAATCTCTAAAAAAAAGCATAGTATGAATAAAAACGTTCAACGCTTCATAAAAACTAACCTTTTCCATTAAAATGTTTATAATATTATTAAGAGGATAGATCAAAATATTTTTTATTTATTTTTAAAACAATTTAATTTACTTCTAACCTGTTCGAAATATTTGCAGAAAATTTTGTTTTGATTTGACTTAGTGGTCAAACAAAACGTTACGACCGTTTACAATGGAAAACGTAATGATTACATCACCCATTTTATTTCGGTGAGAATCTCATTAATTTAGAAATTCTCGCAAAAATCAAATATTTGTCAGATTTTAATGAAACCTTCAATACTTAATCAGAAATTAATTGAATTATTTTTGAAATTATTATTTCTTTTAAATCTTGCTTAAATATTTTTTTACATATATTACCAAACTTAAGGGGAATCCATGAAATGTTAATAAATGTTAATTGGCTGCAACTATAATTTTATTAGTTAAACGAAGGACTCATTGAAGAATATTAATCATCCATTTTTTTTTAAATTTTGCAAAAGTATCCGAAAATCTGCCCCGAAGAGTAAAATAAAAAATGCAATAAAACTCAGATATAATTTAATTTGATAAGCTTTTCATTTCTGGAATATATAATAAACATTGAGGATATTATAATTTTAAGAAAAAATACGATTACTACTAGAATTTAATTTTTTTTTTCGTTTTTTTTTTAATATAATAATCAATAAAGTTTTCAACATATTTTTAAAATCTTTAAAGAACTGTTGTGATTAGATTTTTTTATTTAAAATTTGATGATTATATTGCCTATCAAAAATTGAATTTTTTTTAAAAAAATCGTACAACACCTATATTTTTTAAAATTTCACCTTTTATTTGTACATTTGATTTTTTTGTACATTTGATTTTTTTGTTTCATGAATTATATGTGCAAATTAAAAGATCAGAGCTTACTCCTCTATTCGAAAATAAATTTGTACAATTTTGTCACTTATAGACGCAATACATTTTTATCTCTATTCAAGAACATGTAAACAAGTTCGTGATTTCGGTGCGGAAAAGAAAACGGTTCAAATTGATGCTTAACAAACAGGTTTATTCTAAATTTCACGTTAAAATAAGTAATCCTTGTGTAAATCATATTAAGTTAACATAACATTTGCTAATTTTTCAAAAATAAGTTGTCACAGATATATGCTTCATTTTTTAAATATTCTATAATACCGAGAATTAAATTCTGTTTACAAATGTAGCGAACGCTCAAAAATGGGGGCAAAATTAAAAATTGAAAAGCATTTCAAACTTTTATGTTCCAACCAATACAATTTCTGCTTGAAATGAAACAGAGTAGTTTCCTTACTGGAAACAGTAAATGGAATCATTTAGCTTTCAATTAAAACTACAGGTACCTACAAAATAACAAAACAATCTTCTAGCTTGAAACGTAAACCGTGTATCAGCTTGTTGTAGAGTGATGTAACGACATTCTTTAAATAATTAGGTTTAACCTGGCCTTGACTCACTGCTTAACCTAAGCATTATATTCTTAATTATCTCGACTTCTGTCACTTTTTCACCGATGTGCTGCATTTTTTCTCTGAGTCTTTTACAAATATGTTCATGGCAACAATTGTAAAGAGCTTTTTCCCTGGTCTCCCAACTACATGAATTTATGAGAAGTGCTTGACTGCCATTTAAGTACGAACAATTTATAGTGGAATTAGCTAAATTTGACTACCACTTCTACTCCAACATTTTTCTTTCTTGCAATTTCTTCCTGTGAAACACATTTTTTCCAGATGACTGCAATCTTCACTAGTATAAATTCACAGTCAATAGCGATATTCTGTCTTCCAGAATTCACTTTATCTTTAGTTCTTTCCGCAAATTCCAGTTTCTCTTTGTCTCTTAATCCCAGGACCACTCTGTGTATTAGAGATATTTCTAGCTTGCTTGGGTTGAAATAATAAAAAATAGTTTTTTCTAGTTTGTGAAATGTTATCTAATGAATTTGATTTAATCGAAAAAGAATGGTTGTCTCATGTGGTACAAGTCTTATTGCCTGCAAACGATTCACAGCAACGAAAAAAACATTTTTGTCTTAACCTTATATATTGCAGAAACAAATACCTACAATAATTTCTTATAAACTCCACATCATTTTAATTCGAAAATCAAGTATATTCTATATTCTTTTTTTTTTTGCATTTACCATTGTCCTAGTCCTTCATATCTAAGAGATCAGCTAATATATGACTCCCACCTGTTTTCCTGTTAAATTAGATTTATTTTATATAGACATGATGTGATGCCAAAATGTATATTTCGCTTATACTCTTTATACGAGTTATAAAAATGTATGACAAAAACGAAATCGCAAAAAAATAATCACACACACACGCACACACACGCACACACACACACACACACACACACACTCACTCTAGACGCTATGATATATTAGTGAAAAGCGTAAAGCTACCCTGTTGTATTTGTAAAAAGCAAAGTAATAGTTTTCTATATTTCTGAGATGAGTTGTTGTATTTATCTAATTACAATGGTTCGGAATATTGTACACATGATCGTCGTCATATTCACTACTTTTCGACTGTTTTAAGATCAAACCTTCTTCAGATGATTGAACCTCAATCTTTTATTTCGTTCACAAGTAGATTGTTCTAGATCAACGAGTTGTACCTATTTCACATCTCAATTTTAATTATCTCCCGTTATTTCAATTATAAATATTTTTTGGTCATATTTGCTTTAGCCAGGTGTTCCGAATTTTTATGTTCAATTCATTGGATCCAAACATCACCGCTTTCTAAGTCACGTCTGTTCGAAGACATCCGTGTATCTTATTTTTTGTACACGAAATCCTAACACACAAGAGAGTATATGAATTTATTTTGTTATTTTAATTGTATTTTTCCAACACTCGGTAATACTGGTTTCAATGGTGTATTCATTTTTATAATTCACCGATTTGTATATTTTCGTGGCATAGCATATGCGCTGATCCCTTACGTTTTCGTATTTTCCAGTGGTATTCTCTATCTATTATTTCAATTTCATCCCGCAGTTATTGTCATCTATGCCTGATTTTTCTATTTTCCCTCCTGTTACGGTCTTGCAGTGATGTTGCAGTCTTATCTTAATGGAGTGGACCATTTCTCCTTTATATTTCTTATCACAGGTGCATGGGTTGACGTACACACAGTCCTTAATCATGTTCTCCTCCATAGGAGTTCTTACTTGCAAACTGTTTCTCTGAAGAGTTGAACCACGTTAAAAGGTCTTCCTGAAATTATATATATCTTATGTATTATTTTATTTCACCATCAATTCACAGCACCAATTGTGTGTAAAGAAAGGGATTGTCCGTTGCTTACAGAGTCTAGCAAATGTCATAAAAAAGATATATGAAGAAGAAATCATCAATGTAAGCAGCTACGTACAGCGTAAAAACTAACCTGGGTACAGGAGAATAGCTACAATAAACTCGAATAGAAATGTACATAGGTTAACAACACTCAGTAAACATTCTGAAAAATACAAAAGATCAGTAGTCCACATAACAATTTTAACTTTTTTCCGATGATCCTTTTATAAAGTTAGGCAGATACAAGAAGATTTCAGTTTGAAATCCCAATCACCTGAAGAATCTCAGAGCGTAAGAAGACCGAAACCTCGTTTGTGATGACAAAAATATAAACAGTATGAATAAAGAAAATAATATAACCATGATTTCTCTATATCTTATACTTACCTCACATAATCAATGTAACACCAGACATATTCAACGGCTAATCCTGTCATTTTCAATTTTATGCTTCATTACCGAGTGTTGCTTCAGCTTCATTCAATATTAAACAAATAATACGTTTTTTCATCAATAGATTCAATAGGAATTCTTACTGAATTGAAAAATATATTGTAATTCAAATGAAATATCTACGTAAAACGATAGTTTAAAATAAAATGATGTCAGCAGAAAAATACTTTCACTGTATTTATCACGAAAGGTTTATAAACTGTCATACGTTTTCAATGGATATCTGTGTCATTATATATTAAAACTTAGTAAATTTAGTTACCATCTAAAGATCAAAACGCGTATAATCTTCATATATTTCAGAAAAATAAATCAATAACTGAATAAAATAAGTTATTTTTACATACATATCGCTAATCAGATTTTACAATAAATGCTCAGGTAAAAATGTGATATTAACTAAAGGTAATTCATCATATAGTCATATATAAACAAATGTTTCATCATACTGAGCAGACAAAATGATATGTACATGTGGACGTACATAAAAGTAAAGATATAGAGGTACTTTAGTGCAAATATTAATCAAAATAATAAAAATATATGTTCAAAATATAAAGAAACAGGCATCACCAATTGTTAATTTTATTACTTCGCCAAAAATATAAAAACGCCATGAAAGAAGACGGCTTAAAAAGAAAATTGGCTATATCAAGAAATGTTTACGTCTAGTTATTTTTAGCTATTCAGGCGTTGGTAATTCATCATTACAATGCTGTTATAATTTGCATTTAAATTTTGCCTGTCTAAGATTTTGAGTAACACAAAGAAATAAGAAATCAAAAACACACATCAAATCGTAGATAAATGCCTTCAATTATTTCGTATTTTTTACCTACTAAATCTCTTAAAAAAATTAAGTTTTGATATATAAAATCATTAGATACACAAAACAGAACTTTTATTTTGAGGCAACAATGAAGAATTTATCAATTAAAAAAAACAGAGGAATATTTTGCTTAAATTTAATCGGAAAAATGTTTTTTTCAGTACAGTACGCTGTCTAATATACAAAACATATTGCTACAAAACAGACGAAAGTAAATGTAAATGCGAAAATCAGGTTGTACATCAACTAGTAAATTAAGAGAATAAATCGCGAATTAAAAATTAGGATTACTAATTCTGTATATTTTTCTTTCGTAGAATTAATATTTTCCGGAATATTAACAGTGGTAAATATTCTGTTTTGATTAGAGATATACATTTCAACATTTTCATTTCGTTATTTTCCTCAGTGATAGATATAAAAATTTTTTGTTATAAAAACGTATGTAAACATTTCAGGATGTCATTTTTCAGAAAAAATAAAACAAGAGACAGAAAAAAGTTTTAAATAATTCAGTTTGAAAAATGGTAAGTATCAGTCTTTCACACCCAATATATATCTATATATATCTATATCTATCTATCTATATATATATATATATATAAAGAAATATATACATATATATATATATATATAAAGAAATATATATATATATATATATATATATATATATATATACATATACATACAGATATATATATATATATATACAACTATTGAACCATAAGGATGAATTAAAATTTTTATGTAAACATCGAAAATATTTTTCGTTAAAACTTAATTAATCAAAAAATGTCATGTATAACCCGAGCTCTGTTATGAAAAGAAAATCAACTTACGGTTGAAAATTATTTACCTATTTCAAGTATCCTGTAGATATCTTACTGAGGCAAAATAATATTCTTGAAAATTTAATTAATAACTATGTTTCATCCACAAAATAAATATATTAAATAAAAATAATCTACTCTTTTAAAAAATCAAAATGTAATTTACCCAGATAAAATTTAAAAGTGACCAGTCCATATCTGAGCAATCATACCCTCTTTTCTAACCCAAATGTGCATCTCTGTGGTTACAAACTGCTAATAGACTAATTTAGACACACCAAATTCCAATCCCTTACAACCACCGCTTAGACCACACATTCCCAAAAACAAATCGTGTCCACGATTACCTGAAGAGGAGCAGTTTAGCTCCGAAACATAAACATTTTTGTGTATTGATACAATGCTTTTAAGAACTATTGTAATAACTATTACAATATAAACCTCTACTTTGTATCGAGAACTTTTTATAAAAAATGCTTGTATATTGAGTTTAAATCTACGTGTTCTGTCACTTTCTTTCTTACAATATATATGCATGTTTGTTTTTCTGTATGTGTACGTTTCTGTCTCTGAAATAATTAAAATATATAATGGAATATACATATGTGAAAATATTATTCAGATGATAATAAAACAGTGCTCAATCTAAACCTATTTATAGATGGAACTTTGTGTGTGTGTGTGTGTTACCGAAACGGCTGAACAGATATTCTTGAAAATTTGCACAGTTTTACTATAAGCGTTTGCAAATGTTCTTAGCTATGTTTTGTGCCGCGGTACCCCAGATAAATATTGAAAATCGATAATCGAAAAAATCGGGTTAGAGAAGAAATGGTCCGGTTTTAATCAAATTTGATACACTCATAGAGAAAGAAACAAGAAACGATATTCAAAACTTTAAGGTTGCAGTTCTTGCAATAGTGCAGAAAATCGATAATATATTTATATATAAGGCAAGAAGGTTGTGTAGGTTTCTGTTTATCTGCATGTATATCTCTATTTTTTCAGCCCCTTTATTTTAGTTTTTGCTTTGGGTTTGGCTCTAACTTTGTATAATTGTAGTTCTTAGTCTCAGCTATGATAACATTTACTCAGATTACATATTTAACTTGAGTTTACGACGAAAACTTATTTGATATCGATACCAGGAAATCAAAATTTGACTTACATCCATTCATTTTTCTTTCAGTCTCCGGTTTCGTTTTAACTGAAAACAACAATTGCTTTTTAGTCTTTCGTGCCAACGTCCAAAGAGTCTGAGATCCAGGACCATGAATTACTTTCAAAGCTTTCATTACACCCGAGCAACGCTGGGCTGTACTGCTAGTGTAATATAAAGAGAACAATTAATGTATATAGATATTATCCTACGTAGGTGGTACGACTCACAGTTTTATGAATTACACCATTAATAAGCGCATCTTTCAAACTCATGGTTTACGAGATTTAAATTTAAATTCATACAATGTGTGTAAAAGTTCGATCATATAAAATAACCGTAAAATATTTTTCTTTATTAAAGGCATAATATAAATAGAAAAAATACATGAAGTTAAAGATTTATATATATTAAATATAAACAGAGAATGATTCCTAACCTTTATTTCCCCCGAAGAGGTGTTTAAATCCGAACATTGAAACAACCATACGATTATAGGGAAGAGAACTTATATAGAAAAAAATATGTGCATGTTCTAAAACATAATTTATAATACATATATATATATATATATATATATATATATATAATAACACATAAATGTTAATGCGTCTTTTTCAGTAAATGCATCTTGTGTATATACATGTGCACTAGCACCATTTAAGTGGATAAATATAATATCTAGTGTCATCATTACAGTGTAATTGTTGGAGAGAGTGTCTGCAAACAGCTTTTAGCTGGTATTTATAACGTATGCTTACGTGATGTAACGTTGTCTCAAAGTCCATTATTTTCTGTAGGCGTTCCGAGAATGCCCAAGGCACGTCGTTCGATCATCCAAATTTGAACGTCATGACTTTTACTTGTAAGTGATTTCAGGAGTTCCTGTCTACAGGAATGTCACTAAGCGCAATGTTCTATAAAAAATGACCGAAATTTGTTATTGTTCAAGTCTCGATTCGTGTCAGAATCGAAACCTCAGAAATTGTGCGGTTAATTTTCCTTCTAACTGTTATCTACAGTCTATCTACTGACATGAAAATGTTTCTAATTGGCTTGAGACTTAATAATTATTTCATTTACGTGAGAATAGATTTGCTTTTTTTACAAAATATTTTCATATACCTGTGACACTGCCACCCGGCTGGCTGGTAGATTCGGTCGCTCGCTGGTTCAGAAGCGGATCCTGCTGCGATGATGGCGAAACGGCACCAGTTATGTCACCGCTTTCGGGCCACTCACAGAAGCTGGTCCTCACAAAGTCTATTACAACAACGGATCACTGCCCACGTTGTGAGTTGATCTCAGAAATCCAGTAGCTGTATTTTTACCAGAACCAGACCGGACACTTTTGTACACTTGTGGTTAAAATTAAATAAATAAGGTAGAAGACGCCTGGAGAGTTATGAATAAAGTCTTTATAAAAAAAATAATTATTAATTACAAAAGCGGAAAGTGCAATTGTCGGATGCCAGTTTACCACGGAGAGAGGATTCCTTAAAAATATCAGAGCTTTCAATCTTCAAATAAAAATGTCTTTTCCACGTTTCTTTAAATATATCAGAGCTTTTCAACTTCTTTTTAAAAAAATTTCACATATTTTCTATAATCAGTGATGTCAGTTCTCTCTGCAACTTTTAAAATAAGAAAGATCTTTCGGGTTCTTGTCGGAGCTTAATGGAATCTACCGAAGTACGAGGAATCAGAAATTTCAATTCTCCCCAAAATTTAAAAAAAATACCGTTCTTTCGGTATTCCTGTTGGAGGCGTATTATTCAGCATTAACTCTTTAATTTAATCGCCGGCAGGCTTCATTCGACATTAACTCTTTAGCCATAAGTTCTGTAGTAGGCGACCAGCCGTTGGTCGTGGCTCCCTAATTGGGAAACCTTTCCACAGTCGTTACATTTCGACTGCAATTTCAGAACCTACCCAATCAACTGATTTTTCTCGCTGAGTCTCTATTTTTATAAACATTGCCAATCCTCTCTTGAGATCTAGCCGACTAAAAGCTTTTTTCCAAGCAGATTATTTTCCACCCACACGATTTGCCGGGAGCCATGACACGACGAATAAAATATCAACAGCTCACATGATCCTACAATCTGTTGAGGATCTAACCCTACCTGACCTCATCAAGTAAATCCTGACATTTTGTTATGACTACTTACATATGACAAAATTTTACCTCATTTTAATTTGTCCTAACCAATTCGTTTCGAACACGAAAAAAAGAAGACAAAGTATATTTTTCTCTATTTTTCTCTCTTTTCCCAACTGTCAACCAAGTTTTCTATTACCCGGATTTACAAGTACATGATATTATTAAAAACATTTTTTTAAATAAGCTCACATCGCGAAATACAATAAAGCACAACTAACAAGACTTCTAATATTAATTTATCTCTCTCTGTTGTATTAAACCAAATAAAAAATATATATCAGTGTGAAATAATATCACATTTTTATTTTAACTACATATAAAATAATTGAAAAATTAATTTTTATTTTTATTGCATATTCTACAATTGTTAGCTAGCACTCTGTTCGAATTGATCTCTTATCTGTTAAACCCACGAGTCTTATTATATTCTTTTCGATATAAGTATTGATATATATTAATTAATTAATATATAGATGATTATCATATTTTGTTAACGTAATTCTGTATAAGTGAATTGAATATGCTATAATAACACGCCCACAAAACATATACTGAGTAGTACAAAATTATCAAAATAACGGTTAAATGTTATATAATATGTCCATATATATATATATATATATATATATATATATATATATATATATATATTGCATAAAGAAATTTCGAAAATTACATGGTTGTATGATCATTTCAGCGAAATGTATTAGGTTCAACGGTGATCTTTAATATAATGGAAAATTTAAGAATTTGTTTTAAATGTTTCTGGGAAAAAAAACCGGAAAAAAGGTAACGGAAAAGAGTAACTTCGTAAGGAGAAATAAAGACGGGAAGAAAGAGATGATTGAAGTAAAAATAAAAAAATAAAAAGGAATTGGGGGAGGAAAAAAGGAGGAAAATATATATTACATTTTGCAGACAGATAGAAATTCTATTCTGGTATTTTTACACACGCACACATACACACACAAATACATACACGCATACATACATACATACATACATACATACTTACAGACATACACACATACATAAATACATACATATATATATATATATATATATAAATATATATATATATATATATTACATAAAACATTTGGTTTAAAAATATGTTGTCATTAATTTAATCTATCGTACTTATATTCATTTAGTTTATTTCATAATTTCAACTGTCTTCAGCAATACATATTGAGATTACATATGTATACATACACACACACAAACACACATATATATATATATATATATATATACATATATATAAATGTATACGTTTTTATATACATTAAATATTCATTTAATCATTTTTCCATCCCATCTGATTATTTTATTTCATAATTGAATTTTGAACTTCCTCTTTATATAAGTGGTATTATATATAGATTTATTTAAGAATTAACGCGTGCATGCTTTTAAGATTACATATATATTATCTCAAAATATCCGCACAATACGAGAAATCATAACTCTTGTTGCCTTGTAACTTTACCTCACTTAAAAAATATCATCACTTTTTACTAATTCTTTCCATTTTCATCCTACAATTTTTTTTTAGATATTCGCGTGACATGGCTCCTGCTATATTAAAATTAATCACATAAAGGCAATGGAGTTAATGTCACATATTTATTTTTGTAACTTTATAAAAATTAAAAATATCACAGATGATGCTGGACATCAGCTTGTATGTTTAGTTTACTTGTAAACTAGATAGATAGATAGAATGTGAAGTAGTGTAGAATGTTAGCATCTTGGTTATGTCATTATTTTCTCTTCGAGATAGATAGATAGATAGATAGATAGATAGATAGATAGATAGATAATGAACAGACATAGATAGATAGATAGATAGATAGATAGATAGATAGAATGTGAAGTCGTGTTGAATGTTAACATCTTGATAGTGACATTATTTTCTCTTCGAGGTAGATAGATAGATAGATAGATAGATAGATAGATAGATAGATGATAGATAGATAGATAGATAGATAGATAGATAGATAGATAGATAGATAGATAGATATGTTGGCTGAGCGTGACAAAAAGAAAAGTTATGTTGTTTCAAGAATAATAAAAAATATTCAATTGAAGATAACAACTAATGTCCTAATGTAATCACGCCTAAGAATTCATACTAGATTCTTACAATTCTGAATGAACGTGTTTTAATTTCCCAAAAACCTTTTCCCACACATTAAAAAGTTTCGGTTGTTTATAAATTCCAATCATGCGTTCGTATGTATTCCTGTTTCTACGTTTGAAAATCGTTGGAAAATCAAATATTAGAACTCGCCAGAATATACTAAAACGTGGAACCAGAGTTTGTAGAAATAGCTCATTTCCAAATGAAACATATTCAAAACTTTTACAATATAAATATATTGGGGGCGTTTAAACAGATTAATTAAAGAAGAGTGAGGAGTAAAAACTAGTTAGAAAGGAACAAAAGAAAGCTGAGAAAGCAGGTGCGATGACAGATACATAGTTGGAGAGAAAGGGAAGGTTACAGGGGGTAGGAAGAGAGCTAGAGTCCAGTGGTTAGTAGATGAGTATTGACTTTGCTTTTAAAACTCTGGAGGTTGTAGCCGTCAGGAAAGCAAGAATATGGGAGTGAGTTCCACAGGCGGGAAGTGCGAGAGAAGAAGTTGCAGGAGTAGAATTGTCGTCTGCATTTGGCTAACCTGACTGTGAATGGTTGGGACCCAGTTGCCAGTCTGGTTGCACGAGTAAACACCTGTTGAGCAGGCATCTGTAAACTTAAGTTCGTCTGAGAAGAAGCCATGAAAGTATTTATAGAACAGACAAAGGGAGGCCAATTTCGACGATGGGGAAGTGTCTGCAGTCGAGCCGCCAGATCAATACCTATCACATTACAGACTCTCCTTTGGAGCCTGTCAAGAACACTGAGGAGAAATGCAGGGGCACCTGACCATAAATGGCAGCAGTACTCCATGCACGGACGGATGGTTGACTTGTATATATGCAGGATGGATTCAGGTGGAAAAAAACATCCTGGGCCGACATAGTGACCCAAACTTCTCAGCAGTAGATTTTGCTATGGATTCAATATAGTGCTTCCATTTGAGGTCTGAGGACAGGGTAAGTCCGAGGAGGCGTAGTGTATTACTCTCCGGGAGAATCGCTTGGTCCACGCTTATGGGAGGCAGGAGAGGTTGCCTGTAATGGTTGACAGACAACAGCTTGGTCTTAGATGAATTGAAGCTGACAAGCCACTTCTTGCCCCAGTTCACCACAGAGTGTAGATCCCGTTCAAGGTTAGCAGCGAGATTATGTCTTTCCGCCACGAAAGGTTTCTTACTGGTGCGGGAGTATATTGAAGAGTCATCTGCGTAGATGCCTACTTGGGACTTGATCTCATCTGGGAGGTTGTTGATGAAAATAAGGAAGAGCGTCGGGCCCAGGATAGAGCCCTGTGGGACACTAGTATTCGTGCTGTAGGACGAAGATTCACGCCCATTCAGAACGACCTTCATTTTGCGGTTATTTAAGAAAGGTTGGATTAGGTCAAGAAGGCGGCCGGTAATACCATAACCGCGTAGTTTGCATAGGAGGACAGAGTGCCAAACCCTGTCAAACGCGTTGGAGATATCCAGAGCAACCGCGCGAGCCTCGTCAGACTCATCAATTGCCTGTAGCATGTACTCCGTTACGGTTGTTAGCAGGTCGGCTCTGGACCTGGAAAAGCGGAATCCATATTGCCTGTCGGAGAAAAGTTTGTGGGCGGTGAGATGATGAAGTATTTTAGCATTGACTATAGCCTCGAATACTTTCCCGAGTATCGGTAGAAGACTGATAGTGCGATTGTTGGATGGGTCCGAGGGTTCACCACAATTCTTAAATACAGGAACGACTGAAGAGAACGTCCAGCATGCAGCAAAGCAGGAAGCAGAAAGGCAGTAGTTAAATAGTTTAGAGAGGACAGGGGAAAGTTCAGGAGCACACCTCTTAAGGACTATCACAGGGATTCCATCGTCTCCACTCGCCTTATGCGGGTCGAGTTTTGAAATTACTCTGGATACTACTGTCGGGGTAATATATACGGCCTCAGTTCTAATAGGGAATCGGGTGGGTGTACTCCGGACGAGTCGAATGTGGAGTCGGATGAGAATCTGTGGGCAAAGCATTCAGCTTTGCACGCAGATGACGTGAGAACTTCAAATCCATGGATTAAAGTAGGCAAAGAGAATTTCCTATTGTTGAGTACATGTTTACAAATCCTCCAATAGTCCTTGGAGCCGAACTTGCGGTCAGCTATGTGCTGTTGCATTCTCTCAGCAAACAATTGTTTGGCATCATTTAGTGTTCACTTGAACTCATTGCGAGCAGATGTGAACAATCACCTATTGTGATCACTTGACTGTCTCCGGAATAGACGGAAGTAATGGTTCCTGTGGGCAATGGTGGCTGAGCAGATCGGAGAGAACCACGGAGAGGAATGACATTTTAAGCGATACTTCCTGGTGGGTATGAATGCATCAATGCTAGCTTTCACCCATGACGAGACCTCAGAGTCACAGTCATCAACTGATAGGTCGAACACTTTTCCCCAAGGGACGTCGCAGAGTAAATCGCGAAATGCATCCCAGTCAGCTTCTTGGTAGAGGTAGGTGGTGCTATAGGTAGGGGGCTCCTGAGATTGGAAAGAAATACTGAGAGAGGTACAGCGTGGTCGGAGTTGCCGAGAGGGCAAAGCTGTGAGACTTGACAGGCGTCAGGCGCAGAGGTGAAACATATATCTAGCAGTGAGGAATGACCCGAGGGAGTGCTTGGGAAGCGAGTGGGGAAGTCCACCTCTTGCATAAGTGATTGGGAAATAGCAAAGTTCATGGCGTGAATTCCCGTCGGACCAGTAAACGGCGTTTTCAAGCCTCTCAGAGTGATGGGCATTGGGGTCTCCAAATACAAATAAGTGGGCGAATGAGTGATAGGAAATAGCCTTAGCTATGTCATCAGCAATGCTATCTAGTAGGGAGCAGTCAGGAGAGGAGGGAGAACGGTAACGAAATAATAGGTAACTCACCGAACTGAGGGGAGACAGGCGGAGACATATGTATTGGTGGTCAGTAGATTCGAGTGAAGTCACCCTAGCTATGGGGAGGTGTTCGCTGACATAGACACCCTGCCCATGCATGTGGACAGTGGAATCCTTCCTTAAAAGGGGAAATTAACCAGGGATGAAGAGGTCAGTGCGGGGAATAGCTGAGTAGAGTTTAGTTTCGCAGAGCGTAAGGATGTCAGGGGACTTTTCATACAGGAACGCTTCTACACTAGGAAAGTTATTACGAATGTCCCGGATATTAATGAAGGAAAGTTTAATGCGTTTAGGTGATTTGGACTTAACTGGTTTAGGGTCATTTCTGATTTGTTTAGTCATGATTCTTTTTGTAGAAAGGGAACTAGGGTAGAGGATACAGGCGGTCATTATCCACGATCTGTGCTGGGAGGGAAACTGGCTAGGGCTGAACAAGGTGTGGCCTCGGGGTTGCCCACCGAAAGCGCTTGCAGGGAAACCTATCCATGCGCGACATGGCAGTACAAGAACTCCGATATTATACAACTGTTGATCAGAGCAGCCGCTCTTGACGCTACGCAAGAGTTAGTTCTCCTAACTACCAGTCGGAAGCAGGAAGCAGGAAACTGCCAACCCGGTACCCTCACAGTGATGAGCCGTTGCCACCAACTGGCCAGATCGCAGGAAACACACGGAAGCACCGATACCAAGGTCTGAAGAGAGAGAAGAGAAAGCCGGAAACCACATCCTAAACAGGAAACAAGGGGTAAGCCTCTTCTTCAGTTCAATAGACGTGGGAGTAGTATGGACCGGGCGATAGTGTGAAAAAACAAAACAAAAAAAAAACACAAAACAAAAACTTTCAAAAGTGCATAGTTAACTATGTTTTAACTTAGTTAAAGTCCAAATTAAACATGAACGCCAAAAAATGTGGAAAAAAAAACGAAAAATACAGATTTAAGAAATAAATCGTAACATACCTCACAATTTAACACAGGAAATTGGAATTAAGAAAGTTTCAACCTTCAATTCTTGCTTTCCCAAAAAATCAACATCGAGTTAAGCTGCTTGGTAAATTTGAATTCAAAGAACAGACCATAGCGGGGAGGGTAACAAGTGGCTGCTGATACCTTGGCCAGGATAGCTTCGCAAAACAGAATAAATAAATAAATATAAATCCCAAACTTTTTCTTTTCCAAATGAAGCATGAACGCCAAAATGTGAGAAAAAAAAAACGAAAAATACAGATTTAAGAAATAAATCGTAACATACCTCACAATTTAACACAGGAAATTGGAATTAAGAAAGTTTCAACCTTCAATTCTTGCTTTCCCAAAAAATCAACATCGAGTTAAGCTGCTTGGTAAATTTGAATTCAAAGAACAGACCATAGCGGGGAGGGGTAACAAGTGGCTGCTGATACCTTGGCCAGGATAGCTTCGCAAAACAGAATAAATAAATAAATATAAATCCCAAACTTTTTCTTTTCCAAATGAAGCATGAACGCCAAAATGTGAGAAAAAAAAAAAACGAAAAATACAGATTTAAGAAATAATTCGTAACATACCTCACAGTTTAACACAGGAAATTTGAATTAAGAAAGTTTCAACCTTCAATTCTTGCTTTTCCCAAAACTCAACATCGAGTTAAGCTGCTTCAAACTTAGAAATTAATCTACAGGATTCTTAAATCTTGCGTAGCTGTTACTTTTAATATATATCAATTTGACATTTCAGATTAGAGCTATAATCAACAGAAAGTTTTCATAATCAGAGGGTTGGTTGTCGGCAGGTTGGAATGTGTGGATTAGTGTAGAAGAGTGGAATGATAAAATGTACATTTTGAATGTTAAAATAGAAATTTATTATAAAGGAGGAATAACATGAATTCGTAGATACTAATGCTCATTGAGAATGTAAATGGGTATCAAGCGTTTGTACAAAATTTTCTAGTAGTAATTGTTGAAAAGGATAAAGTAAAAAGAGATCAAGATGCGAACTGACATTATCTCCGGGTTGAATTGAAGTTGGTTACATTTTAGACGTGTGTCAGCAAACCAAAACGACTTTACAAATGGTAGCAAAACCTAGCATTAATTATCCAGTTAACAGAAGATATTTTCTTTGAAATTTCGTCCTTCCTCAAAAAGGACTTCTGTTTCGTTTGCTTAATTCCGGCCAACGCTGATTTTACCATAGCACGTGGTATGGTAAAATCAGCGTTGGCCGGGTTACAGAGAGACGAATTATCCTATAAATATTTTACAATAAAAATCAATTTTAAATTAATACATATTTATAAACTTAATATAAAAAAAAAAATTATTCTGAAAACAAAGCATGGAAAACAGTGAAACGAAGAACTTTTTTCTCTCCCTTAACTACTACTCTACGAAAACGACACCAGTGATGGTAGCAAAACTTAGCATTACTTATCCAGTTAACAGAAGATATTTTCTTTGAAATGTCGTCCTTTCTGAAAGAGGATCGCCTCCCCTGACTGACCGCCGGCCGGCTGGAGAACATCCTTAAATATTGAATCTAGTCACGTGGGGTGGCTCCAGAATGATTTTGCTATGGACAAACCGATTCTCTGACGTATTTTGAATTTAGCTATTTGTTGACCAATCAGGATCCATATTTCCGCTACATATATTCGCTTCAACTTGACGCAGTATGCTTTCAATTATTGTAATTGTATCTGTTGTCGCTTTTCAAATAATAGTTTTCGGTTTGGTTGCTTTTTATTTTTTGTTGGTTGATATGTGTTTCCATAATTTTGTCAATGTTTTTAGCGTCTTGTTTGAAATCTGTAAGAGTAGATATGTTTAGTTTTTCCGTATGTCAAAGGTCACATTTTTAAGTAACGAAAGGATACACAGAAAATGAAACATTGTTTTTTAAGACGAAAATAAAATTAGGGATTTTTATTTGATTTTTACAGTTTGAAATATTTGAAGTTTTCAAGCTGCATTTTTTGTTAAAAATGTTTGAAGTTTCGATGTGGAATGTTGTTTTTTTCAATTCCGTTGTTCTTATTAGAGGCTGATATTTTATCGGCGTCAAATTTGAAATTGGAATTATTCAAAATTTTTCACTCCTGAAGTTTCACGAAATCAGGAATGAATTGTGTGTTATTCAATGTAAGGCGTAAAACAAGTTGATAAGTTTGGTTTCATATAAATTTAAACAATTTTAATCAATAAAAAAGGTATATTTTGGTACTTATCTTTGAAGTTGAGAGTCCGTTGCAATTTTTCCAGTTGTTGTTAGAAGTTGATATTGTATAAGTTTATAAGACAAGGGTTAATTCACACGTGTTGGGTTTTGTTTTCTTCTTTCTTTCCTTTTTTCTTTATTTTCCTTTAGAATGTTGAGTCGCCATTTTCTGTTGTCATGCTTGAGTTTTAATTTTTTATCTTAATAAATATATTTTTTTCTGTTTTTGGACATTGGGGTCACTAGCGTAGGTAGTAGGAATTTTTCCACTGCGTTTTCCTTGCTGGGTTTGAAAGTCGATGATCAGCACTGACGTATATGGGGCTGGTTGATGCTCTTTTAGTTTGGCCTTGTGTCTTATTTAACCGAACTCCATACAGCTTACAGTTTTATGCAAAGGTATAATCATCAGAAGTTTTTTTGATCAGAAAATTGGTTGTCGGCAGGTTGGAATGTGTGGATTAGTGTAGAAGAGTGGAATAATAAAATATACATTTTGAATGTTAAAATAGAAATTTATTATAAAGGAGGAATAACATGAATTAGTAGAATTAATATTCATTGAGAAAGTTAAGTGTATCAAGAGTTTGTACAAAATGTTCTTGTAACAATTGTTGAAAAGGATAAAGGGGAAAGAGATCAAGGTGCTACCTGACCTTATCTCCGGGTTGATTTGAAGTTGGTTACATTTTAGATGTGTATCAGCAAGCCACCTCCTTTGACTGACCGACGTAACCGATTAGATACACTCCTTCAATACTGAATCCAGTCACGAGGGATGGCTCCAGAATATTTTTTCTTTAGCTGTGGAAAAACCGTTTCTCTGACGTTTTTTGATTGTTGCGATTTGATGACCAATAAGGATCCAATGTTCCGCTATAAATATCCAATACTCTTCACCCTTACATGTAAAACTATCTTCACCCAATTTACATAAACCCTGGGTTTAATCTCCCACCATTTCTTATCAAGCATATTCCAGCATCGGCTGAACAACTTATCAACCTACACTGCACTAGCCAAGAAATATTCCAAAAAACAGAAAATTATTTACGACATATTTCTTAAGGATATTAGGTTTAGATCTTCCAGTATGAGATTTGTGTTTGTGTGTAGTTGTTGTAGATAGAATAACAGAAACGGAAAACATATTTTATAATCCTTCATTTAATTAATTCGTTAATATTAAACGAGGTATAAATTTCTTAAATTGATTGATAAATATTTTCCTAAAAATAATCTTTTCAGTCATTGTTTTAATCGGAATATTCTAGAACTGTGTTATAGTTGTACTAATAAATTAAAAATAATTAAATTACACAATAAAATATTAATATTATTATTTTAATATCCTTTTTTTTTCAACTATCCTTTAAACATTAACAAAATGATGAAAAGACAAGTAACTGATCAAGACCATCTTAAACGTTTTGTTGACCGTCATACAAATGGACTTGGTTATAAGAATATATATAGGGAGTCAAATGTGAAATTTATTTTAGTTGACACACTACAGTCCGTCACTGGAATTCCAGACATTTCATTTATCTACAAAAATATATGCTCGTCCTAGAAAGTAAAGGGAACCTACAACAAAAATATTGTCAAAAATATTGACAGCGAGCCCAGACTACATGCTTAAAGACATTAAGGGAGTACTAGAAGTAAGTGGTATTGGGTTGGATAGAAAATTAAGAATTAAAAGCAACCTTATTTTTGAGTTTTACAAAAATTCATAATGACGTGTGAAATCCTGGTTTTTACGAACAGAAAAAGATTGAACACGTGCTTAAATAAAAAATCGAACCTGGAACTCGAGAGTAGATGATGAATTTATTATCTGACCAATGGAAGCGATTTGCAAGATAAAAATACTAAGCGATCCAGTGCGAAAAAACTAAATGTCTATAAAGGGCTTCGCTCAGTTTCAGTCAGACAGTCAGAAATGAACAGCAAGACGACACACTAAAATGTAACGGGAAAAACTTCAACTTGACGAGGATGTAAGGTCGCCTCGCACCTTCGTCCTATTTCTTTTTCTTTCTCGTGTACTGATTACCTTTACTTCTTCTCCAACCAATGATATTCTTAATTAACAAACGTTCAAACATACATACATAGACACTTTCCAACAAGTTACGACTACGAACATTTCTACAAGTGTTGATACCATTAACTTTCTAACTGAACATTACCTTCTAAAATTCATGTTATCATTCCTATGAATTAATTTCTTTATTAAATTGCAAATTGTATATTTTCATTCTTCCAATCTTCCATACAAATCCAACATTCCAAAATGTTGATGTTAATAAGGAAAAATCTTAAGCTATAGGGAGGTCACCAGGACCGAGTTAGTAAACATTTACCATCTCCCTACGGCTTAAGAGTAAAAGGAAATGTGGATACAATTAGTCGTTCTCTTTAGCGAGGACTACCAGTAAAAACATCACTTCTTAATCGAAAAAACGTTCTGCAACCTTTTGGGAAATTATACTTTGAGCAGCCTAAAATAACGTGAAATATTTTGGGAGAAATGCTGTTGCAAAGTTCTGGAGTAAATATGGTAATGAATATTTACCGAAGAATACTACTTAAGCAGTAAAACTTCGAGGAAGTTTAATCATGATCTATGATTGCTTTCATGGCCAACGTGTAGGAGACATTGAAATGGTAAAGAAAGAATGAATGGCGCATATTATAGAAACATTTAAGAGAGAATTTACATACATATGTACATGTACACGCATCAAAATACATTTTTTTCAAAAACTAAGCATTAATTTACTAAAAAAAAACACCAGAAATGTTCACTTTGTTCATTTCATCAAACTGTTTGATGCAATTTACCGTACTAGTGTTGCGAAGATATCATCGAGTTGGCCTAACTTTCATGGATGAAACTTCATTGTATTGATCGATTGAAATTTTGATACAAACAAACATTCTATTGAAGCCCGGTTGGTTAGCAGGTTTAAGAATTGCAGGTAGAGTAAAACTGACTTCATGTGCCACAATTATATTAAATTTCTTTAAACAGTGTTTCCATTTTTGCCAGTAAATGCTAAAATAATCTTAAGAAAATTCAGTGTATACGTTGCTGCGTAAATATATAACCATAAAAAACAATCGAGTCACCTAAAATTTACATATAGAATTCCTTTAATATTTCGTAACAGCATTTATCTATCTCCTCTCTCTCTCTCTCTCTCTCTCTCTCTCTCTCTCTCTCTCTCTCTCTCTCATATATATATATATATATATATATATATTGCATTCTCTAGCCCTTTTATACATAATTATCATTATAGTAAATGCCTGGGTGTTATTTGTATAAGAATATGGCTAGATATAAAAAAATAACGGAAAAATACTTGGCATGATTATTCATATATATATATATATATATATATATATATATATATATATATTATTTGCTCTATACGAGTTTTAATACAATTAATATAAATTTGAACATGGAAAAAGTTAATTTCGACGTTACGCTGGATGAGATGAAATATTTTATTAAAGGAGATGGTTTTTTCAATATTAAAGATACGTACTGATTTAAAATTCAAATATTGCGCCTCTCATTAACAAACTCCTTAACTTTGAGAAATTTTTCTTTGATATTATAAAAGTATCACTTTATATAAACATAAAAAAATTTAAAATCATTTACATACATTGTTTAGGAATATGAAATAATCTTTTCCGATTTTTGTGAAATCTGATAAAACTTCTAATTTCTAAAACATGGATAGCAAGAAATAGAAAGTTTTATGTATACACACAAACAAACACACACACACACACACACACACATACATATATAAATATATGTATATATATATATATATATATATGTGTGTATATAGATAGATAGATAGATAGATAGATAGATAGATAGATAGATATTTCCCTCATGTTTTTTGTATTTTTTCCTGAGAAGTAAATCAGTAGTAGTTACATCAATATACATGTTTCCGTTATTTAGATGGCATATTGACATAAATATTTATATAATAAATGTCCACTAATAAATGTCCACTCTCATATATATATATATATATATATATATATATATATATATAAGCGAGAAAGTGGCTTATTTAGCAATAACGATAAGAAAGTTAGAACAAAGTTAGAATAATAACTAAATAGAATTCACTCTCAAATCTCTGTTTCCATTTGTAATTCAAGAAAATCATAAAATCGCATAAATGTTTCGTTTTCATTTACAATTTTCGCTTCGAATTAATGAACAAATTAAAAAAGCATCGTAATCTAATTTGAATAAATACATTTTGAATGTTATAACTGTGTACGCAAAAAAAATTGAAATATACTTTTTCACTAAATGTGAAAATATGTATAAAAATATTGATACATTGACTATTTCAATTATTTTCATTTTCAGGAAAATTAATGTAAAAATCGAATTAGATATTTGTTCTATAAAGATTTCACAGAATAAACTTTATATATTTCTTGTGGAATATTCGAAAAAGAGTAATCAATCTTGGTCACATATTAATTACAATTTTTTACAGGTTATGATTATAATAGAAAACAATATTTAAGAGTTAACATCATTAATAAAGATGTCAGTTGTAAAATGATTAAAATATTCTGTATATTGAATAATGTTTCTATATTTGTTTCTTTGCTTTTATTTTCAATTTACATAGGAGTTTTCGTAAAAATAAGATTAAAATAAAGAGCAGTTTCCATTCTTTCATTTTATCCACACATTATATTCCCACATCCGTTGAAAGATAGCTGCATCTTGAATCTTGTGTTCTCATCCAGCCGTTTATGCTTGACGAACTTTTTTGAGTGAGAACCTCTGGATCAAATTCAATGTAATTTCTCTAGAGTAATCTCTCCTGACTTTGCATAACAACGCCAGTCTCTTTCTCACCGACATAATGTGGCTTCACGCTGTCTTTTCTACAAATATTTTTATGGCATTTCTTCCTTAGTGTCATGATTGCATGTATCTAATTTGGCAGCTAGATTCACACAGTTCTAATTTTAAATTAAATGGGTGTGAGCTTTATTTCTATTCTAATGGTTTCTTTTCTCGCACTTCATGCCTATAGAATTCCTTTCTTCTTTCTAACACCGGTAATCTTCAAAATCTCAAATGTCACGTCAATGGCGATTTTCTTTGTCTTCCTGAAACCTGTCTATTTATTGTTCTTTCCGCATTTCTGCAATGCAATATTTTCTCATTTTTTCTACTCAGTTGTATATATAAATCAAGTATAATCTAAAGTGATTTATTTTTGAGTACATCAAATTTGCAACATAAATTGCAGTAATAGATTGACCAATGCGTTTCAAAAATCTACCATTAAAATTGCTAGATTAAAAACTAAGTGCTATATTGTCCATTTTGCATTTCTCCTATGTGATTCTATCATTCGGTCCTCAGTTTTTTATTCCATTTGATTTTCAGAAATTTACATGCAATATCAATTGCCATCTTCTTTCCTCTTAATAGCTAATCTGTTATTTTTCTCACTTTTTAATGATATGTTTTTTTTTTCTCTATTTGCAATACTTAACCTCTTTTGTGGTTTTATTTGCTTGCCTGTGGTGAAATATTTAAACAATGTTAGAATAGGCAAAACATATAATATTTAACGAAATATCCTGAATAATAATTACATCATGTCAAATAACTGAAAATGTTCACGGATTGGAAGGCTATAATATTTTTTACTTGGGCTTATATTTAATTCGGTGTCAAAATTTGTTTCAAATGAATATATAACATTTAGATAATTATCAATTCAATTCATATTTTAGATGCTAGTTTTTATCATTCATAGGAAACAAATGCATTAAAGAAATCAGAATTAATTATTTTGATATTCAATGAATTTTATCATTTCCATCCCTTCCTTTCATTAAGCGATCTACAATAACAACGATGGTATTCGATTAAAAAATGAAATTAATAAATCAGATTTGTTATTATAATGATGGGAACCCATTGGATATTTTCATATTTTATCAGGTGATTAGCATTGTTTTCAGAAAGATAAATACCAGATAATTTGATTTTCAAACATATCGTTTGATGAATAAGACAACGTTTCCAATGATTAACCGGCTTTAAAAGTAATAGATTTCTATTTTAAAGAAAGAATGAAGAAAGAAAGAAAGGAAGAAAGAATGAAGAAAGAAAGAATAAGAAAAAAAGAAAAAAAGAAAGAAAGAAAGAAAGAGGTGAAACCTAGGTAGGTCTGTTGGCTCTTACTTAGATTTATACTTGCTTTGTTGCTCTACTATTGTATTGAGCGCTTTAGTGTTAGGGTTCTCGTCTCGGGTTTGTTTCTTTCCTACGAGTATTTTGACGTATGTTCAAGTACTTAGTGTGTTTCTTTTTTTTTTTTACTTCCCCTTTTTTCCTCTCCGAATTTGTTCTCGGTGTGGTTTTCGAGACAAACTGAAATAAATTATAACAATTATTAGTATTAGCATGATTATTATTATTATTATTATTATTATTATTATTATTATTATTATTATTGTTGTTGTTGTTATTATTATCATTATATATATATATATATATATATATATATATATATATATAAGAAAAACTACGAAAAAGTTGTAATTGTAAAAATGTATTTTTTTGACAGTATTAATTTATTTCTATTATTATATATATATATTTGATATTTCAGACCCGACTCGGCCTATCATCAGAAACAAATGGTTTCAAAATTTAAACTAGAAGCGTTCGCAACGAGAGCGTTCATCGAGAGATGTTTACATTACGTGACTTAGAAAGTGATAGAGTTTTGTAATATTTGTAAACGTAACACTATCTCTAATAATACTTTTAAATGTTGTTTTAAAGAATATTTGTAAGTGTATCTAAAAAATGTTTAACTATTGAAATATTTATAAAGATTCAAAACACCTTTTCTCTAGGGATCTTGTGAATCTTGCATGTCTCGATTCTTTTTTTTTTCATTGTGCTTTATTAGGAAATAACAAATAAGTATCTACTCATAGATGTGGTAGCATGTCAGCCTACGGTTACTGATAAATTACAAGAGTCTAGTATTGGATAGTGAAATTGAGAGATGCCGAATTTTGGTGATGACAATCTTGTTCATCACTACTTTAACCAGTAGAAGACATCGATAACTGGTATAGCTGAAAGAAAATGCTGGTTTATGTATTTTCACTTTACCATGTATTGTGGTTTTAGTCACAGACACTGTATCTTAGTCCAAAATAAAGAACAATTAACAACACCTAAAGCAACCACATGAAAAAAGGCGAATGCATTTAATTCATTGATAGATATGGACAATTTGTGATCTTACTTATTCCCACCATACAGAAAAATGATAGTATATTTGAAAAAAGTAAATAAAGATAATTAAATTTTCCTTTTATGTTTAGAGAGAGAGAGAGAGAGAGAGAGAGAGAGAGAGAGAGAGATGTTCGAAGAATTGTCAATTACTTATGGAAACGAAGAGAAGTATGACAGAGAAATAGCAACGAATAATCTGTTTGTCTTTTTTGGATACATATATACTGGTGAGACATCCATTTCCCAAACCATTTTATAGTTCACTAATAGAAGGCCTAACCAATCAGGAAGTTCGAAATACTCAATGCGACATGTATAAAAGGCTACCATATTT
>JBBBDQ010000614.1:6050000-6215000 GCA_037127315.1 Ascarosepion bandense
TTCTTAGTAAATATTCATGTGCATATATATATATATATTCACTAATAAATGAACATTTATATGTAGACACAAACATATATATATATATATATATATATATATATATCATGTATATATCACTACTATTTTCTAGAGGCAAACCGTATTTGAATGTACGTTACACATTTATTAAACGCTAAATTTATTTGTTTTTCTTAGACATGTCTAAATATTCCAGAAATCCTCTGAAAGATACGTATCAGTTCTCCAGTGAACTATCGAAACTTATTCTTTTTGTAATATATTTTAACAAAATGTTCGCTCTTTAACGAAAATACACGAGATTCCTTCGACTGTGCACAATATATCTGTTTTATATAGAGGGCTGTTATTTTTTTAATCATTTCACCCCAAGCAAAGCATTCCACTGCCACTATTGCGCAGGGGGTTACATATGGGAAGGTGATGAGAGAGGTTAGATACAGGAAATGTCAGAAAGAGGGTGATAGACGGATAAGGATATTGAAGATGATGGATTGGGTAGATGCGAAGAGTGTTTGAGAGAATGGATGCGAGTTATTGCGTTAAGAGGTGTCTATTAACCTCACATTCGAACTTCTGGTAATTGTAGTTGACAAGGAATCAAGTATGTGGAAGGGAATTCAACAGGCGGGAAGTGCGAAATAAGAATCTGTTGGAGTAGAAATTGCGGTTAAATTTTATCGGTTTCACTGTAAAATGGTAGGACCACATTGCTAATCAAGCATCTCGTGCAAATTCGTACCTAGGGGGCACCAGTTTTCTATGTTCATCGGAGCAGAAGACGTGAAAGTATTTATAGAAGAGGCACAGGGAAGCCACGTCGCGCCGGTGAGAGAGTGGCTGCAGCCGGTCTGCCAAGTCGATATCAATCACATTACAGATTCTCCATTGTATTTTGTCAAGAACGCCGAGGAGAATAGCGGGGACACCCGACCAGATGTGGCAGCAGTATTCAATACACGGACGGATGGTAGATTTATATATGTGCAGCTAGATTCAGACGGGAAAAAACTTCCAGGCCCTGCACAGAGAACCGACTTTCACTGCAGCGGATTTATCAATGTATTCGATATAATCTTTCCACTTGAGTTTAGCTGAGAGCGTGAGGCCAAGGAGGCGTAGTGTTTTACTCTCTGGGAGGCAAGCCTGTTCCATGATAATGAAAGGTAGGTGCGAGTGTCTATGATGGTTAATTGATATTAGCTTTGTTTTGGAAGCATTAAAATTTACGAGCAGTTTCTTACTCCAGTCCACAACGGATTGGAGGTCATTTTCAATCTCGGTATCGAAGTTCGCTTTGTTGCCCACACCAGATTTTTGATCGAGGCGAGATCATTAATGTAGATCAGAAAAGGCGTAGGACCTAGGATAGAGCCTTGAGGGACACCCGCCTTTGTAAGGTAGTTCTGGGAGGCATGTCCGTTAAATACCACCTTCAGTGTGCGGTTAGAGAGGAAAGACTGGATTGGATTATGTCAAAGAAATGTCCAGCTATACCATAGCTCCGCAGTTTGCGTAGAAGGCCAGCATAACAGACTCTGTCCAACTCTTTAGTGATAACCAAGGCAACTGTTCGGGCTTCGCCATTCTTGTCAAGAGCCTAGTATATATACTCGGTGATGGTCGTTAGCATATCAGCAGTAGACCTAGCGAAGCACAAACCATACCGTTTGTCCGAGTGAAGACTGTGGGCTGTGAAATGCTGAACCACCTCGGCGTTGATAATGCCAAAGATCGGAAGATGGCTGCTAGGTCGGTAATTTCTGGGGTCCGATGGTTCTCCAGTGTTATTAAATATAGAAACTACAGAGGAAGACTTCCAACAAGCAGCGAAGCAGGAAACAGGAAGAAGTTGTAGAGCTTACAAAGGACAGAGAAGATTTCAGGGGCACATTTCTTCAAGAGTGTGATTGGTATTCCGTACCCTTCCCTCGCAAGAGTGTTATGTAAACGTCATTCAGTTGAGCCTCAGTTCTAGGTGGGAAGTCGGGTGTCAAAACTCCAGACGGATCCAGTGTCGAATCTACGAGCAAAGCCATCAGTCTTGGCCGCTGAGGAAGTGAGGACCCCAAATTAATTGATTAGCGGGGTTATTGAGGACTTAATCTTGTTAATCACGCTTTTACAGAGTCGCCAGTAGTCAGTGGCCCCGAAATTAAAGGATGTTATGCGTTGCTTCCTTCTGGCAGCAAACAATATGTTACCTTCGTTAAATATCTTTTTACATTTATTCCGAGCTGAGGCGAAAAGGCGCCTGTTTTTGTCCGACGCGTAGCTAAGAGATAGCCGGAAGAAATGATTCCGGTGGGCAATGGCGGCTGAGCAAGCGGGCAAAAACCAGGGAGACGAATGAGATTTAAGCTGAAATATCCTGGCAGGGATGAAAGCATCGATGCCAGCCTTAACCCAGGAGGAGACCTCGTAATCACATTCTTCGACGGGATGACTAAAAGCGTTGTTACAATAAACGTCACAGAGGAAATCTCGGAACGAATCCCAGTCTGCTCTTTGGTAGCTGTAGGATATTCTGCTGGTCTGGGTTTCATGGGTTGTGTGGGAGTGGAATGAGATGTTGACGGAAACTACGGCGTGTTCAGAGTTTCCGAGAGGGAGAACTATCTCGTAGTGCAACAGTGTAGGATAGAAGTGAAACAAAGGTCTAGTAGTGCGTCCCTTCCGCTAGGTTTATTGGAGAAACGCGTGGGGAAGTCCACCACTTGCGTAAGGGATTGGGTGATTGAAAAATTCCTGATGTGGACACCAGCAGGGTCGGTGACAGTGTTCTCCAGCCATGTGGTGGGCGTTAAAGTCACCAAGCACAAATATATGGGCAGATGGATGGGAAGAAATTGTCTTGTCTATATTGTCAGAGATGCTATCAAGTAGTGAACAGTAAGATGAGGAGGGGAAGCGGTAGAGAATGAAGAGATAGCTAACCGAGCTTAGAAGTGAGAGACGGAAGTAGACATAATTACTATGGAATGTTGGTGCAGTTGGTATCGAGGTTGGTTTGTAAAGTTTTCCTGTCATCAAATAAAAATGGATACAATTGGTTTAATTCGTTTTCTAGACATCTGAAATTCTATAGTGATAGTAATATATATGTGCACTGCCTCTTTGAAATACATTCCTTAGTTTATTTTATAATTTCGATTTCTTTCCTTTTCTTTTTCTCTCTCTTTCTCTCTTCACTCTAACCCGCTGTGTAGCCATTCTATTTCTATTTGCCATGTACTTAGGACAATGGCGATCATTAGTCTAAAAAATATCTTGTCCCTTACTTGTCTTCTATCCACATTCCGCTCCAACATCCATTCACTCAAACTCGCCAGGTATGGTGGGCATTGCTTAACCGTGTCTCTTATCTTCAATATGTGCTGTAAATATAACATTTTCTAAGATTCCTCTTCCTCATATGTCTCAATCGTCTCTGCCTGATTTTATATACAAGTAAGTTAAATGCCATACCTGATACAGGCTTAGGCGATCATGTCTCTTTTGGAATATGACGGACACGGCAGAAGATTTTCCAGCAGTGGGATGTTATTACTTTCTGTGGTAGGCGCGATACCAAACATGTCTGTAGAACCCAATCTATCGTGCTATACAACTCATAAGAGGGATAAGAGATGACTTAATATAATTTCCCAAAGATTTATGTGCTTAAATTAATGAAACAATTTCGACTGGAATTTGAACTCGGCTCTCCGAGTTCTCTTTCTCATTCGATATTCACTAAACCAAAATTGGTACATATGAAGTTCTTTTTTTGTTGTTGTCAGAGTCTTTAGAAATTCGTCATTGCTCACATATTTGTTTTAATTTGATTCCCCCCTTCTCTCTCTGTCTCTTTCTCTCTCTGTACAGAATAAGTAAATATATTTATAGATTAGGAAAGATCAAAAAGCGAAGACATGCTGACGTTTGATAGTCAATACAAACAAGTCTTTGCTAGCAAGATGGGCCGCACAGTATTTACAGCTTCCAGGAGAATAAATATGTATTCGTTTCTCTATTTATAGAGATGTATACTCGTGCGGTCATATCGTACAAAGCATGTCGTTTCATGGAGTTCTGAAAATAGTGGAATGTAGCCAAGAGACGGAAGCCTAGTTGAGAAATTTTCTACCGCTTTTATTCCATCGGCAAAGAATAGATCTGTAATGGAACGGCTTAATTGCTCGTTTCGTCTCTTCTCTTTCGCCTCGCGCCGTTTTTATGGTAAACCGCTGAATCAAAATGGAATTTTAGCTTTCTACTGCCGCATTACCCCGACTCCCCTCATTCACAGTGAAGAGGGACCGATGCTTTTCCAAGTTTCTCAATCGACTAAACTATCGGCAGCTGATAGGTGTTTGCCCTGAGCAAGTGCTGTGAGAATCGTTTTATGTACGCTAGCCTCTTTTGTTGCGACTATCAATGCACTCTTCCCCAATTACCTGAACTAACTTTTCTAACTGAGGAGTGGAATTATTTCACTGAGATTTAGTCTGAGAACTGTAGACTTGATCTACACACACATTGGCACACGTACAAAGACACGCGATTACGATTCACTGCAATTCCGATTCACAAATTTACAAGTGCAAATAAATTGTGTACCAACTTCTGTTCAGAAATATACACACGCATAACTCCAATGTATCTATTTTTCAGCTCACACACATAATAAGATAACATTACACAAAGTTGACGTTCAAAGTATATTTAACAACAATACTGGGGAATCTATTGAAATATAATAAAAATATACCACGTATTAATAAGCTAAATAATTTGAAGCAACTGAAATGTGGTTCTACAGAATGATGCTGCGGATATAATGGATCGAACATGTTAGCAATGATGATGTTTTAGAAAGGATGGAAGCGAAAATAATATTAGCATTGAGCATCAGGAAGAGACAGCTGAAGTCCTTAGGACATGCAATGAGGAAGGAAGACTTAGAGAAACTGATACTCACAGGTCAGATAGAAGGAAAGATAGAGATTGAGAGAAGAACGCAACTGATAACTTATTTGATGGGCCTGAGTATGTGGATGGCAGAGCGGGGTTTGAGTGGGGTAACAGGAGAGCAAGTGCTAAGAACTACCAGGGATAGGGAGACGTGGAAGTCCATGATCGCCTACCCCCATAAAGGAAAATGGCACATAGTAGAAGAAAATGAATCTAATTAAATGATGAACAGTGTCATAGATAAAACAGAGATTTGCAAATATTCAACATACTCAACCTTGGATATTGTTATTAATAACGATTGATAGTGTATAATAACCGGCGTCTTCTCTATACTTCGATATGTAAGTGCAAGCGCTTGATACTAAAAAACATGCACACGTTTAGATGTATCAGAAAATGACATATACTGAAAAAGATCGCTGTACTTGTGTTTCAATGTCAGCCTAGCTTTGAAAGAATCAATGTTAATTTACCTAGAACTCATATATCTATTGAAGAACCACCTGAGAAAGTTTTGTTTCCAGTCATCCCACAATATGCGAATTCCTAGACGTTCAGAAAGAATTAAAGGATATGCAAAAATTTCAAACTGCAAAAGGTTGCCAAAATAACAATGTTCCAAGAAATACTGCTACGTTAATGGTCAACGATCATACAACTTAAGCTAAAAAGTATTATTTCTTACAAATATATATTTATTAACGATATTTGTATTTCGGATAAGTGTCATTTTTGTGTTTCTCTTTTTAATTTTTACTTTTCTATTGCAATAAAAATGTTGATAATAAGTTGTTTTAATCAGTCCCTCTTGTTGTCAAACTTTTTTGTGCATTAATTATACCAAGCTCTTTTTCCACATTAAATGCCTTAGAAATTCCAACTATTTATTTTTGACGTTATGTGAAGTGTTTTTTTTGTACCGATTCCCTCTAAAACTTCGTCGTTACTATGTGTTCTGGCAATCTTAACTTCAGCACATTTTTGTAGATCTATATCTCTGTTAATATTAACTCTTGTAGATCTATATCTCTGTTAATATTATTTTTAAAATATCGTATATCTAATAACAAAAGTGATAAAAAACATAAACAGAAAAATCTAAATTGAAATTGGTGCACCCCCGAAACCCTAGGAGATCGGAGATTGGCAGCCGATTTTCTCTCCAATCTCTCTATAAGTTTTCATGGGTGGAAAATGACGGTGGTTTCAATCAATTCCACGAAAGCGAAACTAGTGACATTTCAACATCGCCAATAAGAGCGAGAATTTTCACCAATCGCGATGAACAGATGTCTCATCAGAGATTCCTCCTACTTTCAGAGAATTGAGGCTAAACTTAGCCAACCCATCAAGTGGAACTTGTACACATGATCCATCGGTAAGGACGCTGTAAAAATCGTTGATTCCCTGTACCGCTCCTGCATTGTCCTGCCATATATTCCAGTTTCGATGAAAATCTCAGCGTCCTCATGGCTGACAAATACTTTCAACCCTACAACATATTACTTAAATTTGAAATTGCAGACATGTTACTGGACTATCGCTATTTCTATAGTTCTATACTAAATTTCAATGATATGTCGCAACATGTCAGGTTGATTATAGCAAGTCACAATCAATACTTTCGTATGATGTAAGTTTCACTTTAATAGTGTCTTACCACGAACAATTTTATTTTGAAAGCAACTCACACGACGATGATTTTACAATCCCTTCAATTTTATCCTGTTTGAAGTCGCGAGGTAAACAGTATTTTCACACATTTCTTCATACCTGTGCCTCATATTCTTTAACACTATACCACAAGTGGCTCTCAGAATATTTACCGAGCGATAATCATTGTAAAGACAAAATGGCTGAATATAAATATAAAATAGTTAAAAGTTTTATATTTCTCCGTTCGCTTCCTTCATACATAAACAAAAATAACACATTATAGCGAGAAACCATAAATCTTGACACACACAAAAGATCCACTAATTTTTCTAACAAACATAGATTCAATGTCGAAAGATCGAGTATATTTTCACTTTATTATAATTCCAATGCTTAAATTATTAAACTATTGAAATTTATATTTGTATAGATTACCAAATACTAAAAATAAAAATAAAAAAAAGAACTTACAAGTCAGAAGCAAAATATGAATAATAGTAAAACATTAAAAAATATTCCGCGCATAAATGTACTGTAATCTTAAGGAGAAAAAATAAAAGTGAATACAGTTATACATTTTTTGTAAATATTTTGTTAAACCTTTTTCTTCTATGGGCCGTATCATTTCAGGACGTAGGCGATCATATCTTTCTACATCACTTTATTCCTGGTAGATCTTTAACGTACTACGGTTACCTCTCCCAAACCCTGCTCTGCCATCCATTTGCTCAACCCCATCAAGCATTATGCGCGTTAATTACTTTCTATATGACTTGTGAGTATCAGATTAGCTAAGCCTCTTTTCCTCATTACCTGTCCAAGGAACGTAAGCTCCCATTTCTTATTGTTAAATATTAGTTCTGTTTGTTGCCATCTTCTCTAAAACCTCATTGTTGCTCACTTTTTGGTCCATGGTGTCATCAGCATCCTTCTGTAGTACAACATTTTAGATGTCCAACTCTTCTTTTCATCTTTGGTAAGATTCTTCAACATTTGCAGCCATATTGAAGAACAGACACAACATAATAATTCAATCTTCACTTCTTTGTTTTCAGCGAAATTTCCTTTCTCTAAATACGCTATGCAGCTCATGGAATGTATCCTTGACCAGACCATGTCAATTCGCTTTCGGATCTCTGTTTCACACATTCCGTCCTTTGTTAGAACACTTCCACGGTATTTAACTTTCTCTAACTACTTGATTTTAGTATGCTCTTTTGGGGTTTTACTGCCCCTCAATTTAATGATGTCCATGCATTTAGTTTTCTTGTAGTTTATATATAGTTGTTACTTTCCGCTTTTTCAGCTACCTTCTCTAGGAGAAATGTCATTTCGTTGTTTGCTATCAGCACAGTGTAATCTGCGTATTTTATATTTTTCGGATCGTGGCCGCCAGCGTCGAATGCTGGCATGAATTCTAAACCTCTAACTCTTGCTTTATAGGTTGAAAAGATCATGTAAGAATAAACATTCTAGTTTTACATCCCTTTTTATATTTGTGTATCTGCTGAACTTTGCTTCCAAAAGTGTTTCTTGATTACTCTAATGTCTTTCCCGAACATATCAAGAGTGGCGAGCATCTCCATGAAGTCTTTGTAGCGTACTTTGTCGTATGCCTTCACGTATTATAAGAAACACAAGTACTCGAATTTCTCTATTTGTATTGTCATTTCCGATAACGTTATAAACATAAATATCGCGTTACATACAGAACTATAACCTTCCAATATCAGAAGTTATTTTACTGTGTATACAGAGACCCGAATATTGTGAAAGAAAATAGTGATTAATAAACGAGAATGAATTTTCAACATTAATTCCCCAGACTTTGAACTTCCCTATGTCTTAAAATAGCGACTAATTTTCAGTGAATAAAATTACAGATTGAGTGCCAATCATACGAAAATCCAGCGAGTAAAAAAAAAAAAATTACATATCTAGAAAGTGTTAATAGAAGACATAAACTGTGACCATGTAATCCGAGAGAATATAGGGATAAGAAAATATGATTCCGAAATCAAAGCATTGTAATAAACAAAACGTTTGTAAATTTTGTTAGCAACAAAGTAAAGAATACGACACTTTTGTGTAATATCCGTCCTCCTTCATGGCAGTGAACGCTAGACATCTCAGAATGAATTCATTTCTTCCAAAACGAAGCTGCTGTCAAATAACCACCACAGACAACCGCACCTCCCTCCCATTAGCATGGAACAGGCATGCCTCTCAGAAAGTAAATCCCTACGCCTGCTTGGCCTGACACTCTCAGCGAACCTCAAGTGGAATGACTACGTCGAATCCATTGCTAAATCCGCAGCTATGAAAGTCGGCTCTCTGTGCAGGGCTCGGAAATATTTTCCGACTGAATCTATCCTGCAATTATATAAATCCACCCGGTTTAACACTCCAGCCACTTCCATTGAAGAGGAGTAGATGTGATCACCTTGTTTCTTGTTTAGGAAGGGGTTCCCGGTCCTTCTACCTCCTCCTTCGGTCTTAGTGGTAGTTCAATTGGAAGCTCTTTGCTTTTAGTGAGTGTGGTGGCAATGTCTCTCCATTCTGAGGGTACCGGGTTGGCAGTTTCCTGGTTGCTGCTTCCGACTAGTAGTTAGGAGCCCGAAATCTTTCGTAGCGTCTTGAGAGGCTGCTCTGATCAACAGTTGAATAATATCGGGGTTCCTGTAGTGCTATATCGCGCATGGACGAGCGTTCCTTCATGAACCTCCGGTGGGCAACCCCGAGGCCATATTATGCTGCGCCAGTCTTCATTCCTCACAGGCACCAAATAGTAACCAACTGATTCTGCCCTCGTCCTCTCTCCTCACCAACAAAATACCAAAATCAAACCAGCTACTCAGAAAACACCCAAACCTCTCTGTGTCTCTTTCACTAACATACGCGGTATCCGCACTAATTTTATAGCGTAGAATTATTCCTCCAAACTAACTCACCTGATATCTTAGCCCTATGCGAAACTAACCTTGACCCGTCTATCCCCTCCTCTGAGTTCTATGTTCCTGGTTACCTTCCCCTCTTCAGGAAGGACTCCAACGTCCATATGCATGGGCTTGGTGTATATGTCAGTGAAAATCTTCCACTAGCTAAAGTAACATCTCTCGAATCCCTGGACCAGTCTTTCATGTGTTTCCGTCTCTCACTTCTAAGCTCTGTTAGCTATCTCTTCTTCCTCTACCGCTCTCCCTCCTCCTTTGACAGTTCGGTACTTGATGGCATCTCTGACAATATCGAGAATGCCATTTCTTCGCACCCATCTGCCCATATTTTCGTGTTTGGCGACTTTAACTCCCACCACACTAAGTGGCTGGAAAACTCTGTAATCGACCCTGCTGGTGTCAACACCTTTACATTTTCGATCTCCCACTCCCTTACGCAAGTGGTGGACTTCCCCACGCGTTTCTCCAATAGCCCTAACGGAAGGGACTCGCTACTAGACCTCTGCTTCACTTCAATCCCAAATTCTTGCTCCACCAGACAGCTCTGCCCTCTCGAAAATTCTGACCACGCCGTAGTTTCTGTCAACATCTCGTTCCACTCCACCCCTACCCAAGAAACCCAGACCAACAGAATATCCTACTGCTATCGAAGAGCAGACTGGGATTCGTTCCGTGACTTCCTCTGCGACTTCCCTTGGAACAATGTTTTTAGTCATCCTATCGAAGACTGTGCATCAGAGGTCTCATCCTGGGTTAAGGCTGGCATCGATGCATTCATCCGTGCCAGGAAATTTCAGCTTAAATTCCATTCCTCTCCCTGATTCACGCCCGCTTGCTCGGGCGCCATTGCCCATCGGAATCACTTCTTCCGGCTTTATCCTATCCACGTGTCGGATCAAAACAGGCGCCTTTTCGCCTCAGCTCGTAATCAGTGTAAAAAGATACTTAACGAATCTAAAATGCGGTTTGTTGCCAGGATGAAGCAGCGCATAGCATCCTCCATGTTTGGTACCAAAGACTACTGACGCCTCTGCAAACGCGGGCTTAGCAAGTGTAAGTCTTCAATACCCCTACTAATAAACGAGTTTGAGGTACTCAACTCCTCAGCGGACAAGACTGAATGCTTTGCCCATAGATTCTCGACCAATTCCACCCTGGATTCGTCTGGTATCCATTCACCCGATTTCCCATCTAGAACTGAGGCCCAATTGAATGACGTCCACATCAGCCCTCGCTGATTTCTAGCATAATCTCAAAACTGGACCCTCACAAAGCGAGTGGTGGGGATGGAATCCCAGTCATAGTTTTGAAGAATTGTGCCCCTAAACTCTCCTCTATCCATTCTAAGCTCTACAACCTCTGCCTATCTTCCTCCTGCTTTCCTGCCTGTTGGAAGTCTTCTTCTGTGGTTCCAATATTCAAGAACACTGGTGAACCATCGGACCCCGCAAATTACCGCCCCATCAGCATTCTTCCAATCTTCGGCAAAGTGATCGAAGTCATAATCAATGCCGAGGTCGTTCAGCATCTCACAGCCCATGGGCTCCTCTTGGACAAACAATATGGCTTCCGCTTCACCAGGACCAATGCTGATATGCTAACGACCATCACCGTGTATATATACCACGCTCTCGACAAGAATGGTGAAGCCCGAACCATCGCCTTGTATATCTCTGAAGCATTTGACATAGTATGGCATGCCGGCCTTCTACGGAAACTGCGAAGCTATGGCATAACTGGACTTTCGTTCGACTTAATCCGGTCATTCCTCTCTAACCGCACACTGAAGGTGGTATTAAACGGGCATGCCTCCCAGAACTACCTTACAAACGCGTGTGTACCCAAAGGCTATATCCTAGTTCCTACGCTCTTTCTAATCTATATCAAGGATCTCCCCGATACCATAAGATCACACGTAAGCATGTACGCCGATGACACTACAGTTTACTCTCGTCTCGATCAAAAATCTGGTGTTGATGACAAGGCGAACCTCGATGCCGAGCTCGGAAGGACCTTCAATCCGTGGTGCATTGGGGTAAGGAATGGCCCGTAAAATTCAATTCTTCCAAAACGAGGCTGCTTTCAATTAACCACCACAGACAACCGCACCTCCCTCCCATTAGCATGGAACAGACTTGCCTCCCAGAGAGTAAATCACTACGCCTGCTTGGCCTGACACTCTCAGCGAACCTCAAGTGGAATGACTATCTCGAATCAATTTCTTAATCCGCAGCTATGAATGTCGGCTCTCTGTGCAGGGCCCGGAAATTCTTTCCGCCTGAAGCTATACTGCAATTATATAAATCCACCATCCGCCCGTGTATTGAATACTACTGCCACATCTGGTCGGGTGCCCCTTCTATTGTCCTCGGGGTTCTTGAAAAAATACAGCGAAGAATCTGTAATGTGATTGATACCGACTTGGCTGACTGCCTGTAGTATCTCTCTCACCGGCATGACGTGGCTTCCATCTGCCTCTTCTATAAATACTTTCATGGCTTCTGCTCTGACGAACTTAAATCACTGGTGCCCCCTAGATGTGAATTTGCACGAGATACTAGATTGGCAACTATGTCCCACATTTTTACAGTGAAACCGATGAAATGTAACCGCAATTTCTACTCCAACAGCTTCTTTCCTCGCACTTCCCACCTGTGGAATTCCCTACCTCATGCTTGCTTCCACGACGGCTACAACCTCCAGGAGTTTAAATGTATGGTCAATAGACACCTCCTAACACACTAATTCACACCCACTCTCTCTAACTCTCTCCCTATGTACCTCCTAAGTCGTCTATCACCCTCCTTCTGACATTTCCTATACACAATCCCTCTATGTAACCCCCTGCGCTATAGTGGCAGTGGAATACCTTGCTTAGGGTGACACGATTAAAAAAAATGTCCCGTTGAAAAACAAGTTTCCAAAAGATCAGTGAAGTCTAACAAATTTAAAAGGGATTAGAATCTAGATGGGGGATCACTTACGAATACCAACTACTTATGCTTTGATGTACAGCATGTGTAATAGTTAATGACTCAGAACGCTTGATTATAGAGCTGAGTTCCAATTTCAGTTAATCACGTCGATCGTTGTTTGACGTACTGTAGGTGACTGACTAAAAGCCTATCACATACATTTAATTTTAGGATTAAAAAACATCACCCAACACTCATGAAAAAAAGCAACGACGAATTGTATCAACATATACATGTATTAAATTATTTACAATCATTCAATGTTGATAAAGAAAAAGCATGCATTTAATTGAACAGTGGAAAAAAGTCAGCAGTTGCATCTCTTGGACCGTAAGATTTAAGTTCAATCAAAAGTAAATAATACTCCTGTATTTTCAGGAAAAATCTTTAAGTTATTCTTAAATATTCTTTGGAAAATGTTCTTTGAAAAGGTCATTTTCAGCACTTGTTGATTGATTATGTTGTTGAGGAATATTCTAGATGAAAGTGTAAAAATGTATGTATGTATGTATGTGTATCAGCATTGCGTATGATTTCAGTCTGGTAAGGGCGCGTATTCAACTGACAAGGGTTCATCTAGCAGCTGAATTCTCACTAAGAAGCTGAGAAGGTTTAACGCTTTATAATACCACTAGGTAGCTCAAAATGCCTGCGGAGGAAAAATCGGTCTTTACGTGTAAACAATTTGATTGGCTAAAAATTACGCAATCCAGTGCGCGTGCTTTGGAGAGACTGGAAAATGCCTATTTTTCTAATCTTCTCCCAAAAGTGAACAAAATCAATTACTTGAAAACAATACGATTGTAAATTGTGGCATAGCTGCGCTTTGGAAATTGTCTCGTAAGGAATGCACTGATGATCATTGCTTGACAAATCTGGTGTGGTATGTATGGATTTATGTGTGTGTGGATGCGTACGTAAGTTGTTTGCACAGTATGAATTTACATGCTCCCCCGAACTATAAGTTACTTAGTAAGTCTTGTATTAATAAAGTCTTTCTATATAAAAAAAAAGTTTTTACAGTGTTATTTTTTAATCATATCACCCCGAACAAAGCGGTAGCGGCACTGATGTGCAGTAGGCTACATAAGAGTAAAACAATTAGATAGAAGAGAGTGAAGAGAGGGATGAACTAGTTAGAAAAGGGTAAGAGAAGGAAGGGAATACAGGTGTGATGACAGTTGCAGAGTTGGAGAGAAATAAAATGTTATAGAGGGTGATGAAGAAAGAACTTGGGTCAGAGGGTAAAGAAAGAACTAGGGTCAGAGGGTAAAGAAAGAACTAGGGTCAGGGGGTTAAAAGCTGAGTATTGACCTTGCATTTAAATTCCTGTAGGTTGTAGCCGTCAGGAAAGCAAGAATATGGAAGCAAGTTCCACAGGCGTGAAGTGCGAAAAAAGCTGATGGAGTACTAACAAGAATTTATGGTTGTAAATAACGGGCAAATTCTTTCGAAGCTGTATAAAACAAGTCAAATCCCTTCAAATAAATTAATAAATATTGTTCTACAGAACAAAATTGAGAATATAATGGACTGAGCGTGTAAGAAACGAAAAAAATTGAGTAAAGAGAAACAAAAAAGGACACATATTTAGAATCAGAAAGAGACGTATAAAAAGGAAATATACCTTAAAATCAGACACACAAATGATTAATTAAAACAAGAAAGAAAAGAGGAATCAGCCGAAGAAATGACGAGCTTGATTAAATGACTGTAAAATTGTGATTAGGTAACAAAATATAAATTTTGATAACCACTACAAAGGAGAGAAAATTGAGGTTATGCATAACCACCTACTTTCTGAAGGCACACAGCACGTGGAAGACGAATGTTATTGGGGAAAATATAGAATTTTGTTTCGGAGCAGGGCTGCGATTAATAATGGGTTGTCTACTTATGCAGGTGCTGGTGAAATCTACGAACAAAAAAATAACTTTTTGCATTACCGCTCACATAGGTAAAAAATTCTTCCTTTATGTGGCGTGTCCCTTCAGGGCATAGGTGATAGTGGCCCTGCACAGCCTTCTGCATCTTGTAGCTCTGAGTATATTTTGTATGTTTATTTCTCCAAAACAGAGTCCTGCCGTCTTTTAGATTAATCACATTAAGTAAATGACGCGCTACTTTCCCTGTCCAAATTTCTTTCTGAGTATTAAATTTTACACATCCTTATTTCTAATCACTTATCCCAGAAATTTCAATTATTTCTTACCGATGTTAAGTATAAATTTCCTATTTCTTTAAATTCTCTCCAAAAAGGGGTTCACCTTTTCGGTCCATGCTTTCACCTTTTCGGTCTTTTTAGAACCACACGTCTGTGGCTTCATGGTTTTCCTTCATCTTTGAGGGAATCATCAAGCATGCGCTGCCATATTGGGAGACAGATATCATGTAACAATTCAAAATATCTTTTCCTTGATTCTAACGAATATTTGCCAGGCTCTTAATAAAATGCTGAGCTTCTAAAATGTGTCCTTGGCCAGCTCATTATGCTTTCTGCTCTCAGGGTCGTCACTTTCCGTCTTCAGCTAGAACACTTTTCATAGATTCAAATTTTTATACCTGCTTTATTTTCGTACCCTGAAAATGTAATTGTCATTTTGGTTACATTTTTCCAATGATCTTATTTGTGTTTTTTTTTCAAATATATATTTAGTTACTTTAGTATTAAAGAACAAAACAAACGTCATTGCAGATTATTATTTGGATATTATTAAGGATGTTTAAATATATAATTGTATCAACAGACCACATATGGACTCAATGTTTCAGGCATAGACAAAAGAAAGATTAATAAATACGTAAGAAGTAACGGGACAGAGTTAACAAATTTTCCTAGCAGATGCTCAAGCACTTAAATAAAAATAATTTTTCAATAAGGAGCAATGAATTACTCATCAGAAGGGTGACATCAGACATGGTGAAATAAATACGCAAATTTCTATCAAAGGATAAATAGAGAAAAAGTTTATTTCGGAGGCGTTGAAATTAGTCATCACTTGTTTCAATTAGCAACTCGTTGTGGGTCATTTTTGAGTTCAGCTTCTAATCTGACTTTACTGAATCGATAAGACTTACTATCAAGACAAGGATGTGCGTTGTGGTACAATGGATATCGGCTCGGAACGAGAAATCGGAGAGTCGAGTTCGAATTCCCGCTGAATCCATTGTATTTACTTACGCGCAAACACCCTTGGGAAATGTATTAATCCGTCTCTTTCTTCCAGTTATGGGTTAAATAGCAGGAGAGATTGGGTTCTATAGCCTTTGCTCGGCAACCAGTCTACCGCAAAAAGCAATGACAACCTACTGCGGGATAATCTTCTGCCCAGTCAGTCATGTTTCTTTCGAGACATGATCGCTCAATCGTGTATCACGTATGGCACTTAACTGACTGATCAAGATAAGAGTAAATAGATGCGATATTATGATAGATGCCGAGGTGACGACTGCTGAATTCGGAAAGGTTATTGTTGAAAATTAGGAAGAGCTTAGATTCAATGATACAGACCTGTTAGATACCTGCATAAATGAAAACAATATCTAAAAGAATGGCCCTTAAATAAGAAAAATATTTCACGTTTCCTCAGGAAAAGTAATACGTAGATAAATGCTATAACCTTTCAAACACTAATATGCCAAACCCTGTGATATGTCTTCAATATATTTAAAGCAACACTGCGAGCATCCCGATTTTCATAGAAAGTTTGACAGATTATTTCAGTAATAATTACTATACCATTTCCAGTTGACCTAGAAGAAACGTTATTGCTTCTCTTAAAGAAAACACTGCTTTGTGAGATGCTTCAGTGGTTTAGAGTTGATTTGTGCCTCTTGTACTTTGACCAAAAGTAGTAGAAGACTAACAGAACGATAATTAGAAGGATAACACAGATGGCCTGATTTCTTAAATAATGCTGCATTTACTTATGTCAGTCAAGAGTTAAGAAATTCAGCTGCTATATTTTAACGTAAGATTTCACTGTGACTTTGAAGATTTACATACTGGAAATGAGATTGGCATGATAAACATAGTCAGCTGTTTACAGAGAGAAATGAATTGTCCATTTTTCAAGAGACTCTATTAGTTTTAAGATTGTAACAGAAATAACAGAAATCTAATGTCAGATTTTGAACGCAAATTTTATCAACGTAAATATTTACTTCCTTCTTTATATTCTTCCCAGTCTGTGAATGTCCTATTCTGTTCTTAGGCGTTCCTCAGGTTCATGTAGGAGAAGGTGAAATTCTTCTATCGTGCTTGTTCAGGGAGTTTTGATAATGGCGAATAAGGCATAGTGGGGCGATCATGTCTCTTGTTTAGTCATGATCGTCTAGAGATATTTACTCTATGTAAAGGATCGGACTGGAATTTGAATTCTTTCTGATTTTTCATTGCAGTTCGTTATCCATTACAATACACCACACATTCTAATATACGACACCTGGTATTCTGAAGTGATCAACCATCTAGGTACTGACTCATCTGTCCAGGTTCGGGGATCGGACGAGATCAAATATTTCAATGTGATAATGTTTTAAGCATTATTTTACTTTGATAGTATATAAGTGTTGTTCATTTGATGTGAAGAAAAAAATCAGCTTCTCAGATTGGAACAGGCCACCGCAATAAAATTCACGGAAAAAGAGAATTACGTCTAAATAAAAGGTTTTCAATAAAATTAATATTAATCCAAGAGTAAGCGCTTAAAAATAAAGTGATCCATAATAAATTACGTGCGACGTCAAAACAATTATTGACTATCTGAATGATTTGGAGATGCGATTTAACCTTACTGCACTAACACTGGTTTTCAGTATGAAGTTACCCTCAAAAGCAACAAAATGGAGAATGTTTTTTCCAAAGATTAACATGACGATTGAGCCTGTGCTGATCTCCGTCGTGTCTTACAAATATCAGGATGTAGAAAGTATTTATCTTGGTTTTGAATGGATGAATTGACAGGTGTTTTATGCGCCACCCCGAGGATCATGCAAAAGCTTGTTGATAAAATGATTCAGTGACATTAATTTGTCATTCTTAGGAACGTTAAAAGCATTATTCAATTTGTGTGTTGATGTTTGCTTTCCTAAGTAAGTCGTAATTTATCTGTGTGAATCAAATTGTGAGGCATACAAGGTGCGATGGACGATTTGTCGTTCACATTATGCAAAAATGAGAAAAACACGGACATCTCGTTTCAAAGGTTATATTTACCAAAATTATACAAGAAAAACTTGAAATACTAAAGAGTAAATTTATTCAATAAAATCAATATTAGCTTCAACTATGACTTCTATACGACTTCGAAAATCTCATGCATATCTTCTGGATGATCTCTTTGTTTAAGTTGGAGAATGCTGCCATAAACTTTACCTTCAGATACTTTTTTATGTTACAAGGTTTGTTGGTTTTTCTCTCAACTGCGTCGTACACAAAACAATCAACGGATTCTATGTGGCCAGATGTAAGGGGCGATATGCTAGTAGAAATTATTTGACAGACATAACTTGGTGCTCATGTTTGTGTGGTATGGTGCACAAATCTGTTGCAAGATGTAAGGTTTTCCAACAGTCATCCTTATTGAATCAGGGAATCACAGCGTCCTGGAGGTATTTGATATAAGATTCCCAGTTGAAAGTTGATGCTAACTCCTACAAATTCCGCAGTTCTTATACATCAACATATCACAAACATCCAAAATAATATTAACATAAAACACATGTTAATATATGACATCAATATTTTAAATATGATTCATTGCAAATGTAGAATCAAGCTTCGAAAAGCAATTATCATACAATACAGCTGATATTAAATAAACTATCTTTCCTATTTGAGATTGTATAAAAATGTTTTATTAAAAACGATTATATGGATTGAGTTTGACCTCTAAGAATACAAAACGCTGATGATAATTACAAGAAGCACGGTATTTAAAAAGCGCTTTCCATTTTCCTTTGAACTTCTGGAGCGGAAATAACGTTTCTGTCGCTTTAATAAATAAGCATCATGTAAATATTTTAGTGATATATTCTGAAGATTGCATTCAATTGTTCATGACTTGCAATTCGTTTGTTTTTTTACTTTCTGTAACGTGCCTTGCTAATAGATTTATAAGTTTTTGTTTGATTGTATTATATACATTATTTTCCTTGAATTTGCACGGGTTTGCCAAACGTTGTTTGAGGGACAAATATACGCGGATGTATAAACTGATAATTCTTTCATTCTTACAACAGACCATTGAAGATCATGTCGACTTTCTCTGACATTCTAATTGTAGCACTCTAAAACTGTACAAATTTATTTTACTTAACTTAATTATCCCCTGCATTTATTGATAATGAATATTATCACAGTCGAGAAAACTGAAATTCATAAGAGTTCATTATATAATCTTTATTTGAATTATTACTGATATAATACATCTAAGACAAAATTTGAAAAAAAGGATTTCAAAAAATTCAATTAAAAACTTTTCGTCGTTATTTAATTTTTCTCTCTCTCTCTCTCTTCTCTCTCTTTCTCTCTCTCTCTTTGTTATTACATCATAACTAAGTAAAGTACCATCATTAACTTATTACAATTAAGGAATATAAATAATATACACTATAATATAATAATATATAATAAATGGAAAAATATTATAACAATATTTACATTAATAATAATGTTGAGAAAATATGAATAATAATAAGAAATAGAGATAAAAATTTATAATCGTATGATTACCAGTGAAACAGAATGTAGTGCATATAGAAAAATATAATATTAACAGTATCTATGAATTATTTAATTATGTCTTCTTGTAGCCATATACTGGATTCATGGATTATAGATTTGTAGAAAAACGCATGAGTAATGTGACGTTTTAATCGTGTGTTTGTAAATGCTAGTATTTTAGACGGTAATATATTTCGCTTTACATTCGCACAGATAATAACTTCACTGACTCATAAACACACTTTTATACATGATTCTCACATACATGTTCATTCATCCATAATTGTCTTAATTCATTTTAAAAATAAACATCTTCCATTGCTTGCTATCTACACATTATTTTGCTACAATTTTGAACTGTATATATATATATATATATATATATATATATGTAAAGTTTTTAATTTTTATCAATTCAATGTTTTTTTGTAATATCCCTTCTTTCCCTCTCTCTATATATATACATATATATATATATTACCCATCCTTCTCTCTCCCCCCTCTCTCTCTCTATATATATACGTGAGATGGAGAAATGGACTTTACTTCCTCTCACACATACATACACACAAGTATATATATATAGAGAGAGAGATTGAGACAGAGAGAGAAAGAGAGAGATTTCCTATGACAGGTAAATTGAATTAATTTTGAAAAATATAATTATCTCATTTTTTTGCCACCTAAGCGTCTGTTCAATATTTTGAGGACCATAGAAGTTATGCCTGGATTTGTCATCGGAGTGCACAATTTAAACAACCTAATGTATGCAGATGATACAATGCTGATAGCAGACACGGAAAGAAAAATACAAGACCTCCTGCAGAAGGCAACTGAAAAGAGCGATAAGAAAAGACTACAAATAAACTCCCCCAAAAAAAACGATATACCAAAGTACAGGTCGAATATACTAGAATCAAGCAGGTTCAAAAATTTAAATACCTGGGAGGTGTTATAACAGAAGACGGAAAGTTCAACACGGAGATCTGAAGGCGAATTGGTATGGCAAATGAAGCATTTTAGAAGTTGAGTAAAGTATTAAGAAACAGGACAATTTCACTAGAAACAAGGAAGAGAGTACTGGATTGCTATGTGTTTTCAGTTCTTCAATATAGCAATGAATGCTGGAAAATATCATCAAAGATGACGGGAAAACTTAAAGCAACTGAAATGAGGTTCTACAGAAGGATGCTGCAAATATCATGGATCGACCATGTAAGCAATGATGACGTCCTAGAAATGATGGAAACAAAAGGGAAATTAATTCTGAGCATCAGGAATAGACAGCTGAAGTTCCTGGGGCATGCAATGAGGAAGTAAGGCTTGGAGAACCTGATACTAACAGGTCAGATAAGGGGAAAAATAGATAGGGGAAGTAACGGATAGCATATTTGATCAGGTAGATGATGGAACGAGGGTTGAATGGTTTTACAGTAGAAGGTGTACTAAGGGCCATCAGGGATAGGGAGACGTGTAAATCCATGGGCGCTTACGTCCTGAAGGAAGAGGGCACATAGAAGAAAAAGAAGAAGAAGAAGAAGAAGAAGAAGAAGAAGAAGAAGCATATGTAGGTAATCTATCAAATCTCTTTTCAATGAATATTTAAAAATCTCATTTTTTCCTGATTCTGTTGAGGCTATAAAGTCTTCGCAACATTTAGTAAGTTTAATTAGCAAAATAATGCTTTACATTAGCAAATATATATTTAGAATTAAAACATGAAATATATTTTCATGAAGCTTACTTTCAATATCATTGTTATTTTCTTCTTCTTCTTCTTCTTCTTCTTCTTCTTCTTCTTCTTCTTCTTCTTCTTCTTCTTCTTTTTCTTCATGTGCAGTGTCCCCTCAGAAAATATTTCCTGTTCGGATTTCTTTCAAACCTCACTCCATCATTTATCTGCTCAAGCCTATCAAATATGTCAACCGCTATTTTCCTGGTCCTTTTTTTTATCCGTCTTGTGAGTATTAGTTACTTCAGGCGTCCGTCTTTCCTCATTACATATCCCAGGAAACCTAGATGGCTCTTCCTGATGTCAAGTATGAGATTTCTTATCGTTTGCAACCTCACCAACACCATGCAATTGCTCAGGTGCTCGGACGATGTTATACTCAGCATTCTACTGTTGAACGACATTTCTGCTACCTTGAACTCTACTTTATCCTAGAAGAGACTGTCCAACATTCGCTGCTATATAAAGACGGATAAATATCACATGGCGTTCTAACACTCATTTTTGTTGTCAATCAGACTTTTCTAACACATTTTTCTGGTTAGTTTTGGAATGCGTCCTTGTCTATGCCAATGAGTCTTCGGATGTCAGAGTCGAAATTTCCACCCTCTGTCAGAAACCTTCCCAGGTATTTACATATAATACTTGTTTTATTTTCTCCGACAATTTGTTTGCATTTAAGTTTAATTTGAAATATCAATTTGTCTGTTAATCTTCAGTAATGCAACATTGTTTTCTTGATTGCAGTGAAGCCAGTAATGTCTAATTCATTCGATTTTCCTGATTCACTACTATTTTCTTTTTATTATTTTTCCATAGATGAGGATCTGTCTCTATTTATGAATTCAGATTAGTACAATGAAATGTTAATCTTTTTCTACGTATCTAGTTTGCACGCCTCAGTTTGTGGTGTGGTTGTTGTCTATATTTTTGTTCGGTTTATTTTTTAAATATATTTCTTCCTAAATTAGATGTAATTTTAAAGATGCAGGTTTTTCATTTTTATGTTTAAGGTTAGTTTGTAATCTTTTGTATTAACAAAGGATGCGCAAGGATTTATTAAAACGGCTAAAACACCCTTCGAAAATGAAGCCATTAAATTCCTACATCAACACAACATTAATAACCTTGACTTATTTATAATTTCTGGAAGTAGATGGGAAACACATAAGAGCCGAGAATTTTCTAAGGAGGAGGTGGAAAACTCAAGTAGCCCCTTCATTTTGATGCTACACCACTATTATATACACAAATTAGGAATGAGTTTGCGTACAAGTATGTTAATTAACTAAATTAAACGGCATAACTTTTTATTTCTAGTGTTGGAGATCTAATCTATACTTGCATTATTTTTCACTCTCGAGCGGTTGCAACAAAAGAAATGTTAATTTCAAAACAAAATAAGAGTTAATACTAGCATCAATACTAGCAGAATAGTTTGATTTGCCAGCTATATTTTACCTATAAAAAAAAACATTTTTAGGCAGAAAAGAAAGTATGAGAAGACAATGAATGCGATAATAAAATAATGCAACAAAATCAATCTAAATGCTGTGATCACCACCGCCTTAAAAAGTCAGTTAAAAATGTATTTATATTTTTGGCAAAGTCAAATTATACTATCAAGAAGCAACTTCGAATTGAGGAAATAATTTAAATAATAACATTTCTCCATGACACTGAAACAAATTATCAGAAAGATCAAACCCAGACATACATGATATATTGTTTTGATTTAACTTGTTTCTACAGATTTCAGCAAAATTTTATATAAATCATTTTATGTAAATATTTAAAAATATTTATGTATTAATGAGCAGATTCAATTTACGCTAATACTAGCTCAAATATGTGTGGTTGATAAAATGGTTGAACTGTGCGTATAATCAGTAACCGGATAATTCACAGACGGGTAATTCATTCACTAGGCAGACTGCGACTGCTCCTTCACACGTTGGCGAAATTACTACGAAGAAAGATGTAAAAGAGTAACAAAAAAGAAAAAACGTAAGTTTATTTATTTTGTGTGTTTTTGTTTTTCATTCAGTTTTGTTTTCTGTGTGTTCTTAAAAAGCTAAATTTAAAAGAAAATGCAGAGAAAAGAGTTCCGAAGATCAAGTCTTATCAAATCAGAGACTGATCAATTTCAAAAACTTTTAAAGCTTATAATAGTGGGGGCCAAACAAAGGCCAGCCAAAAATAGAGGTTGCTCCCCTTCTGCCTCCCGTACAAATACCACGGTTTATAACAACATTGACTTGTTTGTTAAAAAGCAAATACTGCCTTTTCAGTACAGTTGTGCATGTTCCCACTGAAGCAAATTTTTCGTGCTAAATAATTAAACTTAAACAAAATAATGACCAATATATGCGTCATATTTTCTAAAGAATTCTAAAATATGAAAAATATTTCCCATATAAAATATAGATGAATAAATAATCTTACAAAAATAAAAGTGAAAGTATTAAAAATAATGATAACTCAAAAATTACTACGTAATTATTCTAGAGAAATCAACTATGCAATACCTGCAAGCTACTGGAAAAATTAGGAAAAAACATACATTAATAGGCATCACCTATCAACAAAAATAAATAATTTGCGTTCATCAGTTACAATAAAATGAAAAAAAACTACTGACGTGATAGCCACTAGCAAAGCAAAGCAAAAAAATCAAATATATCGTTTGTTATCGATGTATTCAGGTGCCCACTTGATAAATTTATCTTCTAGGAATAATAAAAAAACATATTGTTTACGCTAACACTGCATTATCGTATAACCACTAGCTTGCCATTTATTTGACATTAGCTAAAGTAAATTGCATAACGTCACCCAAGAGCAAATGATGCATAAAGACAGAATAGTTGAAAATATAAATGGTCGGCATGAAGCGTAAATACATTACATAAAAAGAAGAAAAATGATGCGGTTACAATCTTAAACACTAAAAAAGAAGATACAATGTTTACACATGAGCACAATTTTATCAACTCAAATTTAAAACATTTTCATAGTAGTTTATGAAAGATAAATATATTTAAACATTTTGGATAATATAAATTACAATTTTCCCAGAAGAACAGACAGCACCGACAAAAAGTAAAAACAACCCTAAAATGAATGCAAAATTTGATTGTCTGTAACTGTGTAAGTGTGAACAAATCAAAAACAGTTATAAATAGACACGCAAGGGTAGCTCTGAAAATAAGTAAAGGTTGAAGCTTGTATTTATAGTCCAATAATACATTACTACTTTAACTTATTACATATAGATGAGAAGAGACATTTTAGCATATTTAACTGTGTATTGCGATGTGATTGCTTACTAATATTTCCATCTTGAAAGATAAAATATAACTTATATCTATCAGTGTTTTTGGCGGATTTACGGAAACTAAAGTGTAAAATATGCAGATGCTAACGTGTTTTAATAAAAAAATGTGGTAAACACCGCTGACGCAGAATTTTGAGAAAAGGTAATAGATGTTCTGTTGTATAGCTCTTTAAATGCTTAGATAATCACATATACTTTATAACATAACAGTATTTTATCGTTGTAAATATTCAAACGGTGCTAATCATATTCTTATATTCGTTGCGATATCTGTATAAATGAAACAGAAGCATGACTGTGATAGCATTTTGCATAATTTTTATTATTATTTATTTTTACTACATACGTATAATAAGAATGAATTTGAAAACATATCAAAATTTAAAGACCGGGAAATTAAAATAGAAAAATGTGGAAATTGAAAAAATGAATAGTACAAGACTTTCAGAATGATAAAATATGGAAGAAAACAACACATTGAAAGAAACCTTAGAAACGCCAGCTTAAGCGATTTATAAAAAATTGTATTGTTAAGTTCTGCCCACACACTTAGAAGATATTTGTCTATGTAACGTTAGGGATGTTTTTGGGGAGAGAAATAAATATGAAATATAAATAACAACACACCATGGCATGCATCAGTTCTCTTCACAAAATTGGTAGGTAGTTAAGTCATACCAGAAAGCGAATTATGAATAATAATAATAATAATAATAATAATAATAATAATAATAATAAAACTGCTGGAAAACTGCTACAGTACAAAGAAAAATCTTAGTACAGCCTGGATAGACTATCGAAAGGCATTCGATAGTGTGCCACATGACTGGATTTTAAAGTCTTTAAATATATACAAGATATCGCCCGCCATCATCAATTTCATCAAACAGTGCATGCCTATATGGAAAACAACCCTTTACCTCAATCATATAAATGGAACCTATAAGTCTGAAGAAATAAACATCAAAAGAGGTATATTTCAAGGTGATTCTTTATCTCCCTTACTATTCTGCATATCATTAATAGCACTAACCAGTCAACTTAACAAGACAGAATGTGGTTATAAAATAGGACAAAAGAAAATAAGCCATCTATTTTACATGGATGACTTGAAGTTATATGCTAAGAATGATAATGAACTGGAAGGTCTTCTTCAAACTGTAAAATGCTTCAGCGAAGACATTGGAATGAAATTTAATTTGAATAAATGTGCTAAAGCTACAGTTTTACGTGGATCAATACAAGAAACATCCTCAATTAGCCTAGACCCTGCTGTAACAATAAAAGAATTGAAACCAGAAGAAGCTTATAAATACCTAGGTGTAAATGAGAGCGAAAACATTCACCATAAAAAAATGAAAGAAATAGTGCGTAAAGAGTACTATAGAAGGCTACGAATGATATTAAAACTGAATTAAATTCACAGAACAGAGTTATGGCCATTAATAGCCTTGCAATCCCAGTTGTCCAATATAGATTTAACATCTTAAACTGGACTCTAAACGACATCAGGCGAATGGATGCTAAGACAAGAAAGCTTCTTTCTAAGCATAAGATGCATCATCCAAAGGCTGATGTAGATCGTTTATACATACCCCGTAAAGAAGGTGGAAGAGGTCTTATTCAGCTGGAATTGTCATACAAGACAACAACTATTGGCTTACTAACATACATAGAAACAACAAAGGATTGGATGTTACAATTAGTAAGGCAACATGAAGAAAGAAAGAAAAAATATTCAATAATAAAAGAAGGCAGTAAATTCAAACAAGATTTACAGTTAGTAGATTCTGTAGAAAAGCAGAACGGAAGCCAAGAGCCGGCTATTGCGTCAAAGAATATGAAAATGAAAGCCAAAGATAAAGCTCTTGAACAGATGAAACAGCGCTGGCAAGACAAACCTCTGCATGGCCAATATCCAGTACGTGCCAATAAATCTAATGTTGACAAAGTTAATACTCATCGATGGTTACGTGCATCTGGATTAAAGTCTGAAACTGAAGGCTTTATTCTTGCAGCACAAGACCAAAGTCTTTTCACGAGAAACTTTCAGGCAAATATTATGCATAATAATATGGATCCAAAATGCAGGTTTTGTGATAAACACCAAGAAACAATAGACCACCTAATCTCAGGCTGTTCTGTGCTTGCCCCAAATGAATATAAAAATCGCCACGATAGAGTTGGGCAATATTTACATTGGGCAATATGCAAACATTATGGAAAAGCTGTAGACAAACAATGGTATGAACATCACCCAGCACCGGTTACAGAAATAGAAGATGTAACCATTCTATGGGATTACACCATCTACACAGACAGAAAAATTGAAGCAAACAGGCCAGACATTATTGTTAAAAACCAGAAGGAGAAAACTTGTCTATTAATTGATATGGCTTGTCCAGCGGATTGTAACATAGCAATCAAGGAATTTGAAAAACTGTCAAAATATAAAGACCTGGAAATTGAAATAGAAAAAATGTGGAAATTGAAAACAAGAGTTGTGCCAGTGATAGTAGGTGCACTTGGAATGATAAAAAATGGAACAAAACAACACATTGAAAGAATCCCTGGAAACCCCAGCTTAAGAGGTATACAAAAAATTGTCTTATTAAGTACAGCCCACACACTAAGGAAAACTTTATCTATGTAATGCTGGGGATGATAGGGAAGATAGAAAAACATGAAAAGGAGCCATAACAACACGCCACTACCTGCCTTAGGTCTCCCTGCAGACTTGGTTGGTAGTGAGACCAAAGCAGAAATCGAAATATGATGAAAAATGACATAATAATAATAAATATTATTATTATTATTATTATTATTATTATTATTATTATTGTTATTAACCTTTCCATCCCAGGGGTTCAATATAGCTTCAACATCTTGAACTGGATTTTAAATGACATCAGGCGAATGGATTCTAAAACAAGAAACATCCTTCGAAACATAAGATGCATCATCCAAAGGCTGATATAGACCGCTTATACATACCCCGTAAAGAAGTAGGAAGAGGTCTTAGTCAGCTAGAATAGCCATACAATACAACAACCAGCTTACTAACAAACATAGAAACAACAAAGGAGTTAATGATACGAACAACATGAAAACAGAAGGAAAAATATCCAAAAATGAAAAAAGGCATTGAATACAAACAAGATTTACATTTAGTAGATTCTGTAGAAAACCAAAACAGAAACCAAGAACCAACTATTGAGGCAAAAAATATGAAAAGGAAAGCCAAGTGTAAAGCTCTTGAACAGATGAAACAACGCTGGCTAAGAAAACCTCTGCATGGCCAAAATCCAGAATGTGCTAATAAACACAATGTTGATAAAATTAAAACTCATCGATGATTACGTGCATCTGGATTATAGTCTGAAACTGAAGGCTATATTCATGCTGCGCAAGACCAAAAGCTTTTCACAAAGAACTTTCAGGCAAATATTATACATATTACTGTGGATCCAAAATGCAGGTTCTGTGATAAATACAAAGGAACAATAGACCATCTAATCGCAGTGTGGTCTGTACTTGCCCCAAATGTATTATAAAAATCGTCATGATAGTCTGGGGCAGCATTAAAACTAGACATTGTGCAAGCACTATGGAAATTCTGTAAACAAACACTGGTATGAACATCACTCAGCATCGGTTACAGATATAGAATATGTAACCATTCTATAGTATTACACCATCTAAACAGACATAAAAATTGAAGCAGATACGCCCGGCATTATTTTTAAAAACCAAGAAGAAAAAACTTTGTTAATAATTGATATGGCTTGTGAAGCGGATTGTAACATAGCAACCTAAGGATTTGAAAAACTGTCAAAATAAAAAGACCAGAAAATTTAAATAGAAAGAAATGTGAAAATTGAAAATAAGAATCGTGCCAGTGATAGTAGGCGTGTAGCGGCCTAACTACTTTTTTTTATTTGTTATGTAATAATGTTAGCTTCTCAATTCAATGTGTACCAAAAAGTAAACAAACAAGATGTGAGTAGACAAAATTTTAATTATAACAATAATCGATTAAAGGGAGAGAACTTATTTATACCCTTTTAATAATTAACTGGAGATGTATGAAACACTTTTTTGTATGTGTTTAAGAAAATAATTTAAACAGTTCAAAGATGATGAATTGGTAAAATAGTTTGTAATTTGTTCCAGTTTCAAGTGATGAGTTGGAAAATAGTCTGTATGTCCAAATAATTGAAATAGCACAAAATGATGAGTTGGAAGAATAGACTGTATTTCCAAATAATTGAAATAGTTCAAAATGATGAGTTGAAAGAATAAACAGCAAGCAAGGTGTGTGTGAAAGAATGTTAAAAAATACTTGCGTTTAAGTCGATAAGTTGAAGTAATATAATTATTTACCAGGAGAAAAATATTGGATGCAAAAGGTTGTTATTGCACAGTTTGAATATTTAATTTAGTTTCTCAGGCAGGTAAAAAAATGAATCCGGCTTATTTTCTTTTTTACAAGTAGGCGAAAATATATATGCCTTAAAAGAAAAGTGGTTTTCTTTTTTACGAGTAGGCGAAAATATATATGCCTTAAAAGATAAGCGAGCTGGATACAATAGGTCTGGTAGCTTCAAAATCTTCCTTCCAACTGAAGCTTCAAGAGCGGGAAGATTCCCGCTTTTTTGAAAGAGAGGCAAAATGCTGCTGCTGATGCAGAACGAACCAATGAAAAGTTTGGTTACAAAAAGAAGATGGTTTGATTTATTTTTTAATTTTCCTTCTCGAACTTTTTATAAATATAGGTGATACGAGGGTATCGTAGAGAGCTCGACAGGTGCACATGGAATGATAATAATGGAACGAAACAACACATTGAAAGAATCCCTGGAAGATATGCTAAGCATTTTCATGTTAAGTACAGCCCACACTAAGAGAATTTTGTCTATCTAACGCTAGGAATGTTAGGGGAGATATGAAAAAACATGGAATGGAGACATAACACTACACCACGCCCTGTCTTAGTTCTTCCTGCTGACTTGGTATATAGTGCGATCAGAGCAGAAATTGATTTATAATTAAAAATGACATAATAATAATAATAATAATAATAATAATAATAATAATAATAAGAGCACGATTTAAAAAAATGTTGACAATGTTCGTCTATCTTTCGACATTAATGTTTGTTACATGTCCTCTTTAAATTCAAGATTAAAAATATATAAAATTTACCCAAAATAATATATCTTCGTAAAACGTTTCTTGTCTTGACGTGTAGAAAATGGCTGTAATCATAATGAACGCGCAAAAATGAATGAAACATCGCTAGCGTGCAGACATGCAACTGAAACGTGCGTAATACGGCGGCTCATTTTGGGATAATTCGTTAATTGAATAGTTACTAAGAGGAATTAATCAAATAACTCAGAAGACACTTTCTAGATCTCTTCTTTTCTTCCGCTCATTCCCATTTTGACGCGTTCATTACCAGTACAGCTCAATTTTAATTGCAATTCACGCAACATTTGTACAAACACTAACATGTTTTTGCGAATTTATGTCTTTTTATAAGTTATGTTTTTTAAATATAACTTGAAGACAACATATATTAACATATTGAACATTGTCAAATAATTTGTCTTTTCTTTTTCTTTTCTTAAATCGCCCTCTTCTCTATAGTGCTGAAAAATAATGGAAGTATTAAGTCAATCATGTTGCCTTAAACTAATAATAGTGATGACAATATTAGAAATAATGTATTGAACCTTCTGGAGATATATCACGAAGCCACCGACACTTCGTCATTAAAAAGCTTAAGGACAGTAACACCAGCAAACGACTAATTTCCTGAATCGGAGAAATGAACAGAATGAAGCGAGATTTCAATAGAATTTTTACTATACAGCGTGAATTTTTTATATCAGTTATTGATCAATAGACGGAATATTTAAAGTGGTTACGATTGATCTCATGTTACTTTTGTTTTGGTTACATGACAATCATGTTAATTTTCATTCACTATAACATGTTACTACAGGTTCAAACGTTTTGCATAAGACAGGAAACTTTTGTTAACCACTTGCTTTTTTGTGTAGATGCTTTCATATTTTTACAATTGTAATATTTAAAGATAACTTGGGGGAAAACATACTGACGAATGGTTGTTAAAATACTGTTCAATATTTTCAAATATGTATTTTCTTTTCTTTGAATTTTCCCCGACCGCACTTTTAATAATAATAATAATAATAATAATAATAATAATAATAATAATAATAATAATAGAAAATAAAGAGAAGGTTCTTTGTCTCCCTTACTATTCTGCATATCATTAATAGCACTAACCAGTCAACTTAATCAGACAGAATGTGGTTCTGAAAAAAGGCCAAAAGAAAATAAGCCATCTATTTTAAATGGATGGCTTAAAGTTGTATGCTAGGAATGATAATGAGCTGGAAGGTCTTCTGCAAAATGTAAATTTTTTTCAGCACAGACATTGGAATGAAATTCAATCCGAATAAGGTGCTAAACCTACAGTTTTACGTGGATCACTACGAGAAACATACTCAATTAGCGTAGAACCTACTGTAACAATAAAAGAATTAAAGCCAGAAGAAGCTTATAAATAACTAGGTGTAAATGAGGGTGAAAAGATTCACCATAAAAAATGAAATAAATAGTGCCTAAAGAATACAACAGAAGTCATCGAATGATATTAATTAACTGAATTGAAATTCTCAGAAAAAAATTATGGCCATTAATAGCCTTGCAATCACAGTTGTCTAATAAAGTTTAAACATCTTAAACTGCAAACTAAATGGCATCAGGCGAATGGATTCTAAAACAAGTAGGCTTCTTTATAAGCATAAGATGCATCATCCAAAGGCTGATGTAGACCCTCTATACGTACCCCATAAAGAAGGTGGAAGAGGTCTTATTCAGCTTGAACTGTCATACAAGACAACAACTATTGCTTACTAACATATATAGAAACAACAAAGTACTGTATGATACAATTAGTAAGGTAACATGAAGAAAGAAAGAGAAAATATTCAATAATAAAAGAAGGCAGTAAATACAAACAAGATTTACAGTTAGTAGATTCTGTAGAAAAGCAAAACAGAAGCCAAGAACCAACTATTGCGGCAAAAAATATGAAAATGAAAGCCAAAGATGAAGCTCTTGAACAGATGAAACAACGCTGGCAACACAACCCTCTGCATGGCCAATATCCAGAACGTTCAAATGAAACCAATGTTGAGAAAGTTAATACTCATCAATGGTTACGTGCATCTGGATTAAAGTCTGAGACTGAAGGCTTTATTCTTGCAGCCCATGACCAAAGTGTTATATTACTAGAAACTTTCAGGCAAATATTATACATAACAATGTAGATCCAAAATGCAGATTTTGTGATAAACACCAAGAAACAATAGACCACCTAATCTCAGGCTGTTCTGTACTTGCCCCAAATGAATATAAAAATTGCCACGATCGAGTGGGGCAATATTTACATTGGACAATGTGCAAACACTATGGAAAATCTGTAAACAAACACTGGTATGAACATCACCCAGCACCTGTTACAGAAATAGAAGATGTCACCATTCTATGGGATTAAACCCTCTACACACACAGAAAATTGAAGCAAATAGGCCGGACATTATTGTTAAAAACTAGAAAGAAAATACTTGTCTATCAATTGATATGGCTTGTCTAGTAGAGTGTAACATAGCAACCAAGGAATTGGAAAAACTGTCAAAACAAAAAGACCTGGAAATTGAAATAGAAAAAATGTTGAAATTGAAAACAAGAGTTGTGTCAATGATAGTAGTTGCACTTAGAATGATAATAAATAGGACAAAACAACACAATGAAAAAATCCCTGGAAACCCCAGCTTAAAAGATATACAAATAATTGTCTTATTAAGTACACACTAAGGAGAACTTTGTCTATGTATCGCTAGGGATGATGGGGAAGATAGAAATACATGAAATGGAGCGATAACAACACGCCACGACCTGCCTTATGGCTTTCCGCACACTCGGCTAGTTGTGCGACCATCTCAGAAATCGAAATATTTTTAAAAAAGACATAATAATAATAATAATAATAATAATAATAATAATAATAATAGCAATGGTAATGATATGAATATTCCAGAATGTTTTATTAAAAATAGAAGATAATGTCGTAAATGAAAAATTCAATTCCTTGTGGTTGGTGACATCAGATTGAGTGGAAAAATATCGAATAGACTCAGTGATTGAATTCCTAGTAATCAATGCTTAATGAAATAACACGTATTGTTCTCAGAAGCACGGAAGTTTGTATTGCTCTCCAGATAAATGGTCGGTAATATTTGATCATATATCAAAGTGGATGGACAATATCCTCGACCATCTTTCCTGTGTCTTTAATGTTCACTAAAAAGAGATCTTTCTAACATTCTGCCCTGATAAGTGTTAAGCAAATATTTTCGTCCACTACCATCTTGGCACGTCAGATGTTTCCAAACCAATGACATCCTCGGAGTGACTGTTCAATAGAACGTATTTTTCTTTTCACTATGCGTGGCAGACACAGACGGCTGCAGTCCTATATAACAGAATCTCATCAAACATGGTTTTCACAAAACTGCTGTTCTAATCTTCAAATGGATCTTTTCTGGGTGAGAGCCTTTAATATCATTTGTATGAAGCTGTGTTGGCTGGCCCTTACTTCTTTCATAACTGTCCACATTTAAGTAAGTAATAAAAATATTATGCTATTCTGATTTCTGTTTAGAATACATGTTAGATGATATGTTGCTTCTGTGCATGTACATGTTTGTGTGGAAAAATTATGGAGATATTGCTACGTAAATTTTATGCTCTAGATTGTTGACGTTATGTTTCGGAACAGAGATATGTTATCAGAAATTAACGGCTTTTATATGGATTAATGTTATGTGAATATAATTTCATTTTGATTGTTTGTTTTACTTAGCGGAATATTACATTTTATGGGATATTCAAAGCTTATGTCGAAAAATTTGGGACACAATTTTACGTATTCAACAAAATAAATTTTCAATCTGGTTGCATACATTCAACTACAGATAAAACACATTAATGGTTAAAATTGTACAGTTTCTTCTGTTACTATAATATGTTTGTTGTGTTTTTATAAAAAATATTGCAGGTACTTTTATTACTTTATTTTATAAAGTATTTTGGTTGCTTATTTACTATTTGTCCATAGCCGGTTTCGTCACAGTTGTTACCAGGCGGTTAAGGGTGCACTTGGGGACAATAGCAATTAAGAGGATTACTTCATTGAGTAAATATAATTATATAGAATTTTTTAATAATTTCAACGCAAGGCGATACTTTCACAATGTTAATTACTATGACGGTAACAAAAATCAACTTTCTTAAAATTATAGGCAATTCCTACAGAAAATTCTCCTTATAAATGCCATGGACATCTTTTCGCTTTCATCCGATATATTTTTATTCTTAGCAGTCTTGTTTTCACAAAACTAGTTGATTGACCTTGTCTTTATGACATGTTACCACCATACATTATGACCTTTTAGATAGTTTTACGTAGATATATCTTGAATATATATTACATGCACGCCATGGTTTATTTGTTAGGAAGGTGACTTCTTGATATTATCGCTGTGCCGGAGGAGATCCAAGCATGCAGCACCTTTGAAAAGTGCCTGAAAACCATAACCGCCAGTTTGACTCAACCCTTGTGAATGAAATTGGTTAGACAACACTCTTTGAAAAGTCGTCGATGATCAGTGAGAAGGGTGGTGTAGACACACTGTAGAAACAATAAAACAAGACCTGTCAAATGTCGGAAGATCGCGTATGAGCCAACGGTCACCTAGACAAGCAACCAACTATATTTTTACAAAGTCTTTGTGAAACCGCGTTGCTAACCGTGATGAGTACGTTACGTTCCTGGAATGACGGACACGAAAACAGTAGAAGTCATCCAAGGAGGGGTTCCTTAAATGAAAACGAAAAACTGAAATCAGTCCAGATATAATATTTGCTTGGCATTATTTGTCCTGTTTTTACTTTATTTTGTTATGTTCATTTGGAATTTTTCGAATTATACTAAACAATAGCTAATTACTGCAGATATTTTCATGCTAGACGTTAAGAAAAATGGTGTGGTGAAAAGCCAATAAAACAGAAATTATCCAGTTAGACAAAATATGGTGATTAACATTGCATTTAAAGTTTTGAAAATCGCAGGAGTCAGGGAGGCAATACATCGTAAGTTAGTTTCACAGGCAAGAATTACTAGAAAACATATTAAAACATAACATAAGGATACAGCTTGCAATTTCAACAGGAAAATAGATGCGATTTCTAATCTAATATATTTTTAATCATTTCTGCTAAAGCAAGGCAGTACTGTCACTTATGAACTGAGGACTACATAAAAATAGAATGAGTAGTTACATAGGAAGAGAGCGAAGACAAAGAGAAACTGGTTATAGGAGGCATCAAGTTATAAACAAGAGAAGGATGGGAATAATGGTGTGGATAGATGCGTGAGAGCAGAGTGATAAAGGGAGAAGAACAATATGTGCAAGATGTTATGAACAATATTAGAGAAGCATGGGAATAACAGTGTAAGAGATGGTAACTGATGTTGTACTTAAAATGTAGTAGATTGTAGCTATCAGGGAACCATTAAATAAAAATGTGAAACCGTGTCGTCAGTTTGGTTGCTTGAGTAAATTTTTGGAAAAAGGCGCCATTGATGTAAGCTCGTCGAAGCAGAAGCAATGAAAATCTATGTAGAAAAGACAGAAGAAAACCCACATCCCCTGGAATCGACCTGCAATGTGGGAATCGATTACATTGTAAAATCTCATCTTGGGCTTGCCAAGAACTCCAGATGAATAGCAGGGGCGTCTGACCAGATATGACAGGAGTATTCAATGCATGGACGAATGGATGATTTGTATAAATGCAAGATGTTTTCAGGTGCGAAAAAGAAACTCCCTGGCTCGACACAGTCACTCAAACTTCTTAACAGTAGATTTAGCTATTGACACAATGTAGTCGTTTTACTTGAGTTTCGAATGAGAGAGTAAGGCCGAGGAAGCTCAGTGCATTGCTTTCGAAGAGAATAGCTAGTTCAATGTTAATGGAGACAGGAGGGACTGCATATGGTGGTTGACAGCAGCTTTGGTGAGGAAGCATTACACTTTTCAAGCAATTTCTTATCCGAGTCAATCAGAGGTTAGAGGTCCTTCTCAAGTTCAGCAGTAAAGTTATCTTTGGCAGATTTCTCATTTTAGCTTAATTTACATATCCAAAAATAAAAGTATTTTGCTTTTTATGAATGATCATAAATATGCAGATTATATTTGATTATGCTTTGATACGTTTGAATACATAACAGAAATTTAAGATTTAGAAATTTAGATTTATTTATTATAACTATATATCTAATCCTTCATTAAAGATGTTGTATGGTAGATTTGATAAATTCTCTTATATGAATATACTAGCAGCATAGCCCGGCGTTGCTCGGGTGTAATGAAAGCTTCAAAACTAATCCATGGTCCTGGAGCTCAGACTCTTTGAACGTTAGCACGAAAGAATATAAAGCAATAGTTGTTTTCAGTTAAAGTGAAACCCTAGACTGAAAGAAAAAGGAATAGTTCTAAGTTAAATTTTGATTTCCTGGTATCGATATCAGATAAGATTTTCGTCATAAACTGAATTTTGAAGGTTAAATATGTCCTCTGCGTAAATCTTATCATGGCTGAGACTAAGAACTACAATTATACCTACTTAGAGCCAACTCCGAAGCAAAAACTAAATAAAAAATAGAGGCAGATAAACCGACACACACAAAAACATCTTGCATCGGTTCAGCCGTTTCAGTGTCTATAAGTAACGGAAACACATGCAGGCAGACACACAAACATACACACACAGATAAAGTTTTTTATAAATAATTTAGATTATATATATATATATATATATATATATATATATATATATATATATACGAAGTCTTATGACAAATGTATCTGGACTGATGATATATGAAAACACTAAAGAAAACTAGAAAACATAATTGCGGTATTTAATTGCGTTCTCATTAATAGTCTTATGAATCCACATTCGGTGTCGGCAATCGTTTCAATTGATGGTAACATTCTTGGAACTCTTTTATTTATAGCAATCAAACGCCGCGTCGAATTCTCTTAAATTTCCTTAGATTTCCTGAAAGTTTTGAAATGTGTTTTTCTTTTAAGGTGACTTCGATTTTAGAAGAGAAAAATGTCGCAAGAGAATTCGGTTGTTATAGGAAATGATCGAGATAATTCGGTTGTTATAGGAAATGGTCAATGTTGACTCCAAAAAATTACACAAGTGATGATGACAGATAAATATTTCTCGAGTAGTGAGACGACCACGTAGTATTGTAAAACCACTGCTTTCAACAGCGGAAGTAAGTGATGAGGCTATAAGAGTGTGCATGTGCGAAAGCGTTTAAGGTTATTCTGTCTCAAGCATGTTCACTGTAAACATTTGGCAGTGGATATCGTCTCAGAACAAAACATTGAGGAGTCGAGTAGGAATCCCAGTTGAATTTGGTACATTCACTTACGCGCATATACGCTTAGGAAAGGTATTAATCCATATTTTCTTTCTCTGATGTGTTAAATAGCAGGACAACTTGGATTCAATAGCCTTGGCTGGCAAACATTCTACAGCAGAAAATAATGGCAAACTAATGCGGGATAATCTTTAGCCCAATGAGTCATGTCCCTTTTTAGACATGATCGCCCAATCGTGTAACACGTATGGCACTTAACTGAACTGAAATATAACAACAATCACGATACTATTTTAATTTTTTAGCAAATTAGAATGCACAATCTCTGGCTAATATAAATGCTAGGTTATATTTTTATTATGTCGCTGCATATGAAATAGAATGAATAAACATATAATTAAAAATAAGCCGAATGAATGCATACTCTATTACCATCAGTAGATAGAATAATCATATTTCTCAATAAAAATAAATATTTAAAATATAATAAGTAGCAAAGAGAATAATAATCTTATTAGCAACAAACTGCATGAAAATTTATGCATCACAAACACGAAGAATAAATACCTAAGTAGCAATATAAAGAAAAGGATAATCAATTATTTGCAATAAAATGACTACACACGTAAGCAACATTACATAGAATGAATAAACAATTTATTATACTAAATAAAAAGAAATAACACTTTCCTAATTAGCAAGAAATAAAAGAATTAAGTGCATAATTGACAATAACAAGAAAGATGAAAAGAGTAATAATCAAGACGCTGAATAAATTAATCTTAAGAATAACAGAAAAAAACGAGCACGTAATTAGCAATTAGTAAAACAAGATTAGCTTCTAATTAACAATAAACAGAGAGCACGAACTCCAACTTAGCAATAAACCTAAATAATAAGGACGTAATTAGCAACAAATAGAGGGAAGAATACCATATTTGCAGTAAAAAGAAAGAACAAGGAAATAATGATGAAGAAATAGAGGGTCTAAACAGGAAATTAATAATAAAGAGAAAATGCAATATTTTTTTCAAATAATTAGCAATAAAGTTAATATTTCTAATTTAAAAAATAGACATAAACATAATGTAGAAAAATAGAAAAAATAAAGATGAATCTATAAATTGAAGAGGGTCAGTAAGTACATGCATTTAATTCGCAAATTCTTAATTAATATACAAAGAAGGAAAAATAATAAATAAACAAAAATAATTAACACTTGATTACTAAATAAAAAAATCCTTAAGCCATGATTGATTGGTTTTGTTGCTATCGCTTATTTGCAAATTATTTAAAGCAAGGAAATATTTTTATTTTGTAATATATAGATTTGGAAGATGATAATGTCTTACTGATAGAAGTCTAATTTTCTCAATTTTATAATGTTTTTTCTTGCATGTGATTTGTTTATGTTTGGTTTTGCGACTGTGCAGTATAGTTGTGTCATTTGGGTGCCATCTTTGAGATAAAGAGCAAAATATGAAAATCACTCTTCCGGATATTTGGAAACATGATTACGAAGCCTTATTACGAACATTTAAATGTATGTGTTTATCAATCTGTGGAGAGTTCAAAGGATACAGACAGAGGTGGATGAATTTAATTGTGATTACGAAAGTATGGTAGTTTGGTAAACACGCTCTGATCGTTTTGATAAAAAAAAGAACATCCGAATTTATTTGTGACGGCAGCAGATTCAAGGCGGAGACCAATATCAACATCTTTAAGAAGGTATTGTTGCCCTGGATCAAGAGGATGGATACTGGAAGAACTAATGCCTGGTAACAAATCTCTGGCTCATGCCACAGAAGCCGGAGAATCAATTCATACCTGCCCATAATTTCTGTGACCATATCACCGATATAATAGGCCACATAACTCCTCAAACTGCTACGTACTTGATTATTATAAATGAGGCGCAGTTGTGCAAGAATCCAACAAGACACTTTGTAAAATCAAATATGAACTAAAAACATGGATTATGGCAGGATTCATCAAATATATACAGAAGAGTTTCAGGAGGATTCGAACTCCTCAAGTGACTGTTTCTTGAATTTAATTGCAATTTTATTGAAGAAATTTTGTCTTCAGTATTTCAATATATTTTCGTTTAATTTTGGTAAATATAATTGTTACAATGAAATGTTAATGATATTTTCATTGTTACGTACTTTAGACGATAATTCATCCATCTGATCTTATATATATATATATATATATATATATATATATATACTATGATTACATTTTTTCAATTTTCACAAATATTTGCTATTTCAAATAAACGCTGTTTATATTAATATGAAAAATGTATTTTGATTTGTGAATATTAATTTTTCATTATATATTTATACATTGAATTATATGGTTTTTAAATAAACATAATTGAAATTAAAAATTAATCCATATTAGAAATTAATTTTTAACGAATCTTGCCTAATGTATTTAAGCGCATATTTATTTTTATACCTACGAATAATCATCACTTCACTTCACCACTTTAATCATTCTAGTTATTTAAGCATTTTGAAATAATTAATTTTCCACTAAGGCGTGAAAGAAAATTATTTCATTTCTTGTAGTAGCATTCATCTCTTGCTACAAAGTTCCAGAAAGTAAAAGTCTTTTCATCAATCTTTTAATACCAGAGATATTTGGAAAGAGCAGTGCAGTTTTGGTATTTTTATATTGTCTAAAGACAACCGATGAATGTAGAAATGAAATGTTTACACTAATTTTAGTTGAAGAAAACAAAAAGATTTACATATACTTTTACCGGAATGAATGCTAGCTCGATATACAATTTTGTCAGTCGTATATTGGGTGTTTAATGCGGAGATTCTATTTTATCGTCAATTTTATTTATTTATTGAACAGTTATTATTGTTGTTTCGGTTGGACAAATATTTGTTTTATATATTAAATTAGGATATAAATTTACAGATGATAATAACACATCTGTAGCTAACATTTTTTGTTAAAAATAACTTTTAACGTTGGTGATTGATTGAAAAGCTTATTAGTTAAATTTTGGAAAATGCCTCTTATTTACGTAGAGCGAATGGATTTATATTTATATTTTTCAATAACATGTAATATCCTCATTTTTCTTCTATATTTATCGAGTAAATTAACATGCAAAATTCCAATCAGAAAGAAATTAAAACGATCGTGGCATTTTTTTAATGTATAACGTTCTTCCTCGGAATAGTGAGGTGAACCAGCGATATGAAAGCTGGTTTCGCGGATACACTACTGATATTTTTTTTTTTTTATAAGCGTTTCACCCCGAGCAAGGCGTGTCACTGCCACTACTGTGCAGGGGGCTACGTAGAGTGGAGAAAGGCTGGTTAAATATAGGAAATAACAGAGGGTGGGTGATAGGCAGGTGAGGATACCGAGAATGAGGGTTGGGTAGATGAGAATGTTGTGAGAATAGTTGGGAGTTAGTGTGATAGGAGGTGTCTATTGACCCTACATTTAAACACCTGGAGATTGTAACTGTCGGGAAAGCAGACTTGTGGAAGGGAGTTCCACAGGCGGGAAGCGCGAGAAAAGAAGCTGTTGGAGTAGAATTTACGGTTACATCTTATTTGTTTAACTGTAAAAGGGTGGGACCTAGTTGGTAATCTAGTATCTCGTGTAAATTCGTGCTTAGGCGGCACCAGTGATCTAAGCTCATCGGAGCAGAAGCCATGAAAGTACTTGTAGAAGAGGCACAGGGAAGCTACATCACGCCGGTGTGAGAGCGGCTGCAGCCGGTCTGCCAAGTCAGTATCAACCACGTTACAGATCCTCCTTTGTATTTTGTCAAGAAGCCCAAGGAGAGCAGCAGGGGCACCCGACCAGATATGGCAGCAATATTCAATACACGGGCGGATGGTAGATTTGTATATGTGCAGAATAGTTTCAGGTGGGAAAAATTTCCGGGCCCTGCACAGGGAGCCGATTTTCATAGCAGCGGATTTGGCAATGGATTCAATATAGTCATTCCATTTGAGGTCCGCCGAGAGTGTAAGGCCAAGGAGGCGTAGTATTTTACTCTCTGGGAGGCTAGCCTGTCCCATGCTAATGGGAGGTAGATGCGATTGTCTATGGTGGTTAGTTGATAACAGCTTTGTTTTGGAGGCATTGAAATGTACCAACCATTTCCTACCCCAGGTCACTACGGATTGGAGGTCCCTTTCAAGTGCGGCAGCGAGGTTCACTTTGTCGTCCAGACCTGGTTTCTGATCGATGCGGGAGTAGATCGTTGTGTCGTCGGCATACATGCCAACTTGGGATCTAATGGTGTCGGGGAGATCATTAATGTAGATCAGAAAGAGCGTGGGGCCTAGGATAGAACCTTGAGGGACGCCCGCGTTCGTCTGGTAGTTTTGGGAGGCATGCCCATTTAATACCACCTTTAATGTGCGGTTAGAGAGGAAGGACTGGATGAGGTCAAACAGATGTCCAGTTATCCCATAGCTCCGCAGTTTGCACAAGAGGCCAGCATGCCAGACCCTGTCGAATGCTTTGGAGATATCCAAGGCAACGGTTCGGGCTTCACCATTCTTGTCGAGTGTCTGGTATATGTAATCGGTAATGGTCGTTAGCATATCAGTAGACCTGGTGAAGCGAAACCCATCAAACATTCATGTACTTCAATTGCATATCTTCTAAGAAGGTGGGAATGATTAATATTTTACGTCTTATCAACTCTTTACAGATTATTTAAAGCCAACACATTTTCAAATGCATCAGAATAAGTATTGCATCAATCATATGTTTAAGAATGGAAATTATACTTTCAGATTAAGTCACACTCATTTACACAAATATTTGCGGGAGAAGAATTAGATGCAGATCTTTTCCAAGAGCATTTGCACGAAAGTGAATTTAACTATTTTTAAAAGGTTTTAGACACTGTTTTCTAATTAATTTTCCGTGAAGGTCTTGTGAAACCTAATCGACGATGTACATATTCTCCTCTGCTCGGCGTCAGTTTCAATTCATCCACGTAATGGTTATGTTGGCGTGATATTTTACAATTATGATTCCTTCTTCAGGAGGCGGAGTACACGATGCCGGAACTCTGCCCTGTGAACAACAACATCACGACACCAGCACCATATCACAGCGCCAGCACAGAAACACTTCATCCGACCAGCAACGACACGATTCCAGCAAATTGTCGCAGAGCCAGCTTTCAGTTCTTGCTCGGTACTGACCAGCTAGCGTTGTTGATAACGTTCCTAACCGGCACCGACCAACTACCGTCGACGATAACGTTCCTACTCGGCACTGATAAGCTTCCCGGGTCCTTCTTCTGGCATCACCTCTTTCGACTTAATTCACTTGGTCAATATGCGTCAACTGTCTTGCGCATGACAGCCTCAATCTTTCGGCAAAACATTGGCTACTTGCAACTTGCAACTTGCACATCGTTCCAGCCTCACAAAACATAACCTGTACACTATAGTTATAACTCTTCGGAATTTTCACAAATAGACCCGACTGGCCTCTCCGCAACACCAGAATCTAATCTGACAAGCGATGATTCAAACTATCATCGGGGCATTAGTTTTGATCAGTAACAACACAAACCCTTCTCCATACTCACATGCTAGTCTACAACGACTCTTACCATTATTGTAAATACAATTTGTATTTATCTTAGATATCCCCGTTCTGTTTTCCATTTTGTTCCTCGTGTCATATTTCACGTCATTATTTCAAAAACGTCAGGGAGCACCTCTGGACCTCAAACGAATTGGGGTGCTTGGACCAATTCGTATCGCGCTCCCTTCAGTGTAGTCCTCTACATATACCATGATATTGCTGAAAAGAACAATTTTAGTCTGGCTTGCATCCACAGCCAAAAAATGCTATTATCGATGATGAGGTTATTATATTAAATAACAATTTCATTTTTCTGTTTAACAATTACGTGAGCTCACATATTTCCATCATAAATTATTTCTATTCTTCTATTATTATAATCCTGTCACAATCAAATTGTGCATCGTATATATTCCGTAATGAATATTTGAATATTTTTTATTTGTATATGTTCGACTGATCAGGAAAATCGTTTTCACCATCCTCGAAAATATCCTATCTGCGAAACAAGCATGTCTCAATTTTATATGAATTGATAGTGAGATCAAGTCCGACTGTAACAAAATGAAACGTACGTTTTTTTTAAAAAGAACTGATGAATAGAAAAGACAATTAGTTGCCGTTTTCAGAAGTTTGAAAGTAAAACGCCACAGCTGCTTAAGAAAAGATGTTAGAATTCGAGAAAAGCGATAACAAAAAGAAATAATATTATACTACACATTAACTGATGGTAATGAAAATATTTCATCTGTTGGAATTCATGGAAAATCTAATAATACTAGGGCTTCTAAGCAATCAATATTGAGCTAAGATAAAGAAAGAATATTTAGTTCATTTGAACCACGCTATGATATTCATCTTAGTCAAAACTGTAAGTATGGTGTGACATCTCAAAAAATAGGGTATTTACATAATACCCTATTATGCACTCATAAAATACTAGAAATATAGCTGATTAGTTATGAAAATGTATTAATATATGTATCCTTCGTAACTTGCTTACGATTTAAAATAATAATTAAACATAGGCAAATTCCATTTGAATTACATCTTTTGAAGATGCGTTTTGCGATATTATATTCCCTAAGAGTAATACTTGTTTTATTTAAAAGAAAAATACATTGAAATGCATATTGCTAGATCTAATAAAATAAAAGCAAATCATATCTGATCAGGATTGAAATATTTCAATACGGTTTTCATAGTATTATAATTAGATTGAATTAATTCTGAATTTAAAAAATCGAAAAAAGCCAAACAAAAAAAAAAAGAAAAAAATATATATGTATCCAGAAATTTAGTGAAGTATTTTCTTTATTCATGTATTAGTGCTTTGATATGTTTTTCATTGGGGTGATAAGATTTTTGTTTCATTTGCGACTTCGTAATGTCAATATTATCGTCTATAATACCATACTGCGTCCACTTCTCCTACACGAATGTAACCTGAAGTAAAGTACAAGCAGCTACAATGAAGGTCATTCGGTAGATTGAGAGTGTCACGTATCGCGACAAAATGAGGAATGATGACAACAAAGTAGAAGTAGACCTAAATAGCATTCTGATATAGAGAAAACTCAGTTTAGATGATATAGCCATGTGGGTTACATGAATACCTCAGTAATAACGAAACGACAACTGGAAACGACAAATAATTTATCAGTGAGGTGGCCAAGGAAAAAATGCATCCGGCACATTACAGAGGCGGGGTGTAGTGAGGTCTCACTATGATAAAACACGATGACAGAATTTGATTTCAAACAGAAGAGCATGGATATTTTTTTCTGGAGTGAATGGTTGTACGAATTACTGGAGGTTGCGTGAGTCAGAATCAGTGCGTCTGTCGCGACAATTACCATCGCATAATTTTTAATGTTTAACGCTAGAGTAATAGGAAAATATTAATTATCTTAATTCACGTATGATTATGTAAATTCGAGTTTTAACTTGTCTGGCCATCTGCTACCATCTTCCATTTCCTGGTCCTTCTCCCTTCAGGATGCAAGCAATTTGCCTCTGCCCTTTGTCGTTATTAATATTTTCCTTTTGGCCTTTCTCCCAAACCCTAATCCCCCATCCATTTACTGAAGCTCATCAAAAATATCTGTCGCTGAATCCCCCTGACACACTTTCTTTCTATCTGCCCTGTGATTATCAGATTCTCCAAACTATCCTTCCTCATTACGTGTCCTAGGAACATCATATGTCCCTTCCTGATGTGAATTATAAGATTTTTTCTCGTTTGCATAACCTCAAGCACATAGTTGATCGCATAATTGGTCAATTGTATTCTCAGCATCCTTCTGTAAAATAACATTTTTGCTGCCTTGAGCTCTTCTTCATCATTGAAGAGATTGTCCAACATTCACTGACATACAGAAGGACAAATATAAAATAGCAATCTGGGATTCGTTTCTTTGTTTCGAATGAAAATTTTCCGTCTCTTTGTATTCTCGTTAACATTTGAAATACGTCCATAGCTATTCTAATTCGTCGTCAGATTTCAGTGAATGCTTCCAAGAGTATTAATTTTTTCAACAGTTTTATTTTAGTTTCCCCAATTTGTAGTTGGTATATTGGGGTTTTCTTTTTGCTGATGATAATACGTTCAGGTTTCTTGAAGTTTATGCTCAGTCCATTCTTTTGCTTTCTCTTGTTTCTTTAGGAGGTCTTGCATTTCCTTTCCGTGTCTACTATCAGTACTATTTCATCCGGGTATCTTTATTGTTGAGATTGGTGCCGATAATGACGAATCCTGTCAAAGAATCTACCTCTATCAGATATGTCGCGCTTTACAGGTTAAATAAATACAGAGGTAAAACTTATCCTGGTGTTTGGATTTCTGATGCACAGAATCTGTACGAGGTAAAAATTATTTCTGCGCAGAAAGATTAATGTATAAACTGAGTGCAAATTCCTGTATAATCTGCTTTTAAATTCACAATATTCTCCTAATCAAATGTATAAATCTATATTTTCTCATTTCTTTCCGTCTATGGATTGAATAGCAAATTAGACTGCGAGGAAAAAACTTTCAATTTTAAATCACATAATGCTAACTCTATCTTTTGAAAGAGTCTATGGAAAGCTTCCCATGATGAAGAAAAATCGGTAAGAGACATTATCAATTATGTCCTGACAGGGTATCAATAATTGCAAATTAGTATCAGGTTACAAATACCGTAAGAGAAAAAATAATAATAACTTAGAAGTTCTTTGAAAATAATAGCATTTTTGGTTTAATATTTTTATTTATTTATTAAATTTGCTGCATCTCACTAGGTTTTCAATTAATATTTATAATTTGATGTCAAATATTTCATCGCTTGCTGCGGGATGAATAATTTATTTTAAGCTATATTTTAGATGATTAAAAATCTGTAACACATTTAAATTCCTCATTTTTCGATTTTCCTTCTGATTTCCATACGTGTTAAAACCTTGTTTTACTGAGAAATATTACAATTCAATTAATCTGTCTATCCTTTGTTGATAAATATTGAAATTATTTGTTCCACATGTTTCATTTCATTAACGAAGCATTTTCTGAAAATGTTTTTAACACTCTTAACATGAACCTATTTCACAATCAACTCAATATCAACCAAGTGTAATGATAAAGTTAGCAGTTATATTTTAAGGAAATATTTGGCATTTATTGACAGAGCAGCCATTTTTACTTACATTTTGAATTTATAAAAATCTCACTAATAAAATAATTTTCGTGATAATTGTTATTCCAGTTCACTTTAATGTATCACTCTTTGCGAAAATGTCAACGATATATCAAAGAAGAATTGAAAAAGAAACTGAAATTACTGCAAGATAAAAACAAAATCTTTAAAAGTTACGTAAAAATGAAAAGGAATCTAAACAAAAAATTACACGGGTCATTTTGATTACTGGCGTTGCAAATGAAAAAAATAAATTAAGAAAATTGGGCAATGATATAAACGCACCCATGCTACATTACTACACATTAGTATAGAGCACGATTTTGGTTTAGAGTTTAGATGAGTGACGAAAGATGAAACAGAAATAAAATAAAATATAGGTTAGAAAACAGAATCATGTACTGATCACGTGTAGTATTTTAAGTAAAATTATTACAGATATCGTTTAATTCATGATGTTGTAAGTTTTTAATGCGCATGCATCACCTGTATACCCATGAGCTTAACTTGCACCGCAGAAAATCTTTGAAACAAATTCATGCATTAATAAGTGAATGAGAGATTTTACCATTTTTGATTAAATTTTACTATTGATATTATATCGAATCATATTTTCTCGGCTGTTAGGCATATTTGAACATAAGGATCTGCTAGAGAATTATTTCTCCAGAAATTACCTTATGCATTTATTAGTCTACCATTCATTCATAAATTGAATTATGCTGTCACGGTAATATTACTTCTAGAGTTTTATTCAGAGATTCTTGATAAAATCCAAAGGAAAATTTGCATAGTTATTGATTCTGCTTTGGCATCGTAGCTTCATTCATTATCTCGCTCAAGGAACGTATCTTCTTTGCGTTCATTTTGTAAATATTTTCAAGATATTTTACCTAAATTGCTTTTCTCTTTGGTACGAATTTAAGCTAGGTACTATATTGATAAGTAGGTCTCATAACTTTATATCAAAAGTTACTACATGTAACTATGATTATATACTATTTCTTCTCTCGCATTTTCCGCTTGTGAAACACTTCCGGATTATTGCTTTTCAATGAACTTTGACATTCAAATGTTAAATACAATACCAATCCTTATCTTTTCTCGTAATTCATGTTCATTCATTGTTTGATTTAATAATTTTTCTTGATATCAGATATTTTCACACTCATGAACAGCTTGTGCCTTAATGATTTTATTGCTTAGTTTAAGGTGGAATGATTTTAAAAAAACCTGCAAAACTTGCATGTGTGAAATCATTAGATTCTCTAGAATATCTCCATCAATATGCACAAAATATTGTCTAAAAATAATTATTATTCTTTATAAATATTGTTAGTTAAATTTAGAGTATTTGCATTATTCGGACTATTGTCCTCATTTTTTGCCATTTCCGCATTTGTACGCTCCGGCCTTCTTAAGGTGCTAGGAATTTCAAACCGAAATCTTTATTACATGCGAATGATATACCCCAGTGATTATAATAAAGGTTTTGGGTCGTAATTTATAACATCTGAAGAAGCCAGAGTGTAAAACAGCTGAAACTTCGTACAAATGTCAACAAAGATGAGGACAATATTCTGAAAATATAAATACTGTAAATACTACCTCATCTCAGAAATATAGACAAATACTGAGTTAAATTTATATTCCACCATACAAGTATTGGCAATAAATGTTTATAATTCTTTTGTTACAAAGTAAATAAAGGCTATAGATTTAACAAGCCTAACGTTCGTTTTCTTTCATTTTTAATGTTACTTCCAGACGTTTGAGCTCACTGATCTCGACGTCTTCCTTTTTCACTGATCTTTTATGTAATCACACAAATTTGTTAGGCTGGTTTCTTACTGATTGTCTATGTTTTATGTGTTTATTTTGACTTGTGTTTGTCCTGTATGCTATACATATTCAATGTCCGATTGTTCATAATATTTTGAACAATTTCTAAGCCATGCACTAAAATCATAAATGACTTTGCAATCCTCATATTCTTTAAAATTTCCTCGGTACTCGAAAATGTTATGTAGAATGAATGACGGTTTAGTTTTGATTCTATTTAAATAATGACGAAATAGGCTAGATGCTGTTAGAATATATCGCTTCTGTGTACTTTCCTCTGTGTATTTCGTCAAGAACTGATTTGAATTACATTAAAGAACTGAATATATTTTGTCATTAATCATCTCACTGATTCATTTTTATTTTCTGCAATATATTACCCAATTAAAAGTAAAGTCATTTTTACGATAGCAAATATTTTTGAACTGATCTTCTCTACACACCCTTAAACATTTTTGTTAGAGATCATAATTAGGGTAAATTTTGCATACTTAAAATGATTGAGTATTCATTATATTCTCGCGTCCTTGCTTAACTAGAGCAATGGAAGTCATATTATAATATGCAATTTCTAAAAATTTCGTGTACAATACGGACGCCCATAAAAAAGATAATTTTTCATTGTTATTTTTCTGTATCTAAGTTAGATTAAATATATAGCGTGTGACATATTGATTATATACTTTTATATATTTAAAAATAAAACTACTATTTTCGAAATTATTTTTCTTTGAAAATGTGATTGCTTCTGTAAGGAGATCTATTCATATCTATCCACATTTGATATTCAAAATTCCATGACTAGAATGTTTTTGTTTTGATTCCACAGAATCACACAGAGGACCTCATTACTATGCTCCTGTGACCAATTAAAAAAAAATTAGTCAATAAAATGAAACTTAACAAATTTAACGTGTTTTACAATCAGTTGCTTTATGTTTATTCATATTTTAGATTAATGAATTTAATCCATGCTAATTGTGTTTCATTTTTTGGCCTAATCTTCGGAATTATTAAAACTTTTAAACACAGGAGCATAAAAGGCGAACCTGAAAAAGGAAGTCATTGTACCTGATAAAATTTGAACTTGCATTTCTCAGGAGTGGATTTTACAAAGACGTCTAGTTAATCGTTTTACTTACAGAAGCTTCAAATATAAACTCGCGTAACTTTCTGCTATCATCCTATTTATGATTATTAATATGGTTTTTGTGTGAAATCTAACAGGACTTGTGTCACAGAAAGTTTATTTAAATTCCATACAACAAACAACATGCTTTTCCTTTCAAGGTAATACCTCTCAATTTTAATGCATGTTTCCATTCTTTTTCTGTTACAACTCTATGAATTACTGGAAAGATTTACTACCTTGGATGCCCCGTAGCTCCAGTTTTATGACACACCCACAAAACGGCTGCACTTGGTGACCCTCTTGAACTATTGGGAAATGAAAAAGTTGCACTGAGAAAGATTATGTGAATAGGAAGACTGTTCTAGTACAACGGCCATGAAGTGCCGCTTGCTTAGAGTGTTGTGAGCGGGGACATTGTCGTGATGAACCAGCTACAATTTTCTGCCACAAATCTCACATGGGAACATAAATGCAACATTTGCAGAAATCTAAGTTAACATTTAACTCCAAAGATATAAGCTAGATGATAATACAATCGGCTTATCTCCTTAGGCCATATATCACACAGCAGAGTCAATTCTTTTACTTTTCAGACGGAAATCATATCTAAGGAATCTTATGAATATTAACTTTGTCATAGATAAGAGAAATCATGATATACAGTAATGGGGAGGAGTAATTGTGAGAATGTTTTCTGATTTAACTCCGTTTAGTTAGTAAGGCTTACAATTCCAAATTGATTCAAGCAACACTCAACAAAGATTGGTTTCCAAAGTGTAGGGTGATCGTTCATATCTTGTCGCAAGCTAATTTGCTTTCGAATTTACTTTATTATCTTGGAAATTTTTACTGTGATAAAAAGCATAAAGAATGAGGTGGAAAGTGAAATATCTTTTATCATGAGAATAGACTAAATAGATCATATGCTGACGCAGAAGGAATGATGCCATGGCTGTAAAATCCTAACAACATTAAGGTTCTTCTTATTAATAACTGCATTATTTCTGTCTTCGTAAAATAAGACGAATGTTTAATGAAATGTCTTTTCGAACAGTCAGATGATAGTTTCATTAGTAATAAACACTGGAATTCTAAATAAGACGGATTAAAATTAATGCATGCAATATTTTACAGCTCTAGTATTATATCTTCATAGTCAGACTATCAAATCGGGTTTTGATAGTCTAAATATGAAAGAGTGATGTGTCACGTGGTATTTTAACTTTATCAAGTTAAATTTCTCTTTGCAAAATCAAAGTTACTAATTAATTAGCTAAGATTATTCCATACCAATTTATTTAATACAATTTAAAATATCACCATGACAACTTACGAACTGAGAAATTGTTCTATATAAGCTATTTTTGTATTGTAGAAGCCAACTACTTTATGTGATGTTACATTTGATCGTTTTCATTTGGTATCGATTGCAGTACATTTATTTATTGTAAATTTATTTGGCTCTAATCATCACAGTTTAATTGAGACAAAAGTCCAGTCTTCTAGGATGAGCTGCACCCAAGGACCTCGAATTGCATAATTAAATCAATATCACCCAACTGATGAATGTCACGCAACTGATAATGATTTATACGTCATTGCATTTAGCAAAAATAGCAGGACTTGAAACAATAATATCTTCTCATGGCAGTATAGATCCAATAATCAGAAAATAATTTAATGGTAATAGTAGGCGTTTCATTATAAGAAATCCTCCGGTGTTTATTGACCAGCAAATACTGTTTCTTTAGACTGAAAATATAATTTAAAATTGTAAAGGCTTTTGATTTAAATAGCTGTTCGACTACATTGTTCACTGAAGACCATTGTCTTCGTTCTGTTCAATACTAATTGGGCATCCTTCCTAAATTTTTGTATGAAGTGGTGTGTCAACATCGTAATTATATCATTATTTTAATTTCAAGTTATATATGCTGCCCATCTTAGTTGCTGCATTTGTTCAAAATTCACAATAGATTTAGTTTCCGTAAATTGATACAAATCTTTGTTTCATTTTCTGTATTGCTAGATCATGACATTCAAAAGAGTCATCTTTCCGTGAAAACCACCATGCTTTATCCACTCAAATATATTTTTAATCAATGATCACAGAAAGCAATTATATACAGTTGAGAGTTTAGATATTTCTGACTAGTATGACGTAGTCTATAACGTCGATATGAATGATCAGACTGGGATATTTATGAACCTGATTGGAGATTTAGGTTAATATTTTCGTTTAGCAGTAATTTCTAAAGTTGAGTGAAATTACCTCATAAGCATCTTGTTCACTGTTAAATGAATTTTTTGTAATGCTGCAATAATTGAAAACGCTATTAGCAATGTTGTATAGGGAACATTACCGCATAATATGTAATCATTAATTTTTATAGAATTTCAAAATTTTAACCCTTGTCAAGATTCGTCATTGGCGGCAAGAAGAATGCAGGACCTCCTATAGGATGTAGCAACCGAAAGTGAGAATGAATGACTAAGCACAAACTTTAATAAATCTGAATATATGGTCATCAGCAAAATAACACAATATGTCAACTAGAGTTTGGAGAAAAATAGTAAAGTAATTTAAATAACTGGGAAGCGTGGTGACAGAGGATGAAAAGTGCGATGTTGAGATCCAAAGATTCATTGTCATGGACAACAACGCATTTATAAAGCTAACCATAGTACTGAATAACAAGAACATCCCATTGGAATCACAGAAACAGGGTTGGATTGCTATGTGATATTTCTATGTCTGTATGCTAGTGAATGTTAGACGATTTCTTCAAGGATGAAGGAGAGGTTTGAAGCAGCACAAATGTGATTTTAGATAGGTATGCTGAGGATACCATGGACTGAGCACGTTACTAACGACGAGGTGTTGGACAGGATAGAAAGAAGTCGAAAGCTCATACATAATATAAGGAAGAGACATAGGAGGTTTCGGGGACATCTAATGAGGAAAGGGGACTTGAAAAATTTAGTACTCACTGGACGGATAGAGAGAGATGTGGGAAAGCACGTTGTTATCTACTTGACAGGCCTGAGCAAATGGACGGCAGAGTGGGTTTTAAGAGAGGTACAAATAGGAAAATGTTGAGAGCGACAACAGACAGAGCCAAGAGGAAGTCCATGATAGCCTACGTCCTGAAAGGACACGACACATGAAAAAGTGATTCATTAACGAATATTTTGGAAAATAAAGATGTAGTTCTGAGATCAAAGCATTTTCTTATCGTTTACTTTTAAGTTCGCATGAATGACAATGGTAGACATATGAATCTGTAGTATTTCCTTTCAGTACGTAGTCGATCACGACACTACACAGTTTTCTACACGTTGCAGCTCTTAATATGTTTTGTATTGTTATTCTTCCAAAATCCTCTCTGCTATCCATTTGGACAAGCCCATAAAGCATGGGACGCGCTATGTTCCCCTTTATCAGCCTTGTAAGTTTAACATTCTCCATTCCTCTTTACCTCTCCCAAAAAATTAAACTCTTTCTATGATTTCCGTTTCCATTCTCTCCAAAACGTCGTCATTGTTCAGAGGATTTTTGCCTCGAGTCTCTTTTTCATCATTGATGAGATGGTCCCGCATTTGGTGCCATCTAGGAGGAAAGATATCTGGGAAGAAATTTCTGAATTTATAATTTTGTAGGAAGTAACCGACAATTAGTCCACTATATTAATGGAAGCGTTTTCACAACTCAAAAATATTCAAAATGTATGGCCAGAGAGCTAGGAAAATCTGTCTGGATTGGTTTGAGAAATAATTCATACTAGTATATAAAACAAAATATGTATTGATGCTTACAACATTCCTTGCTATATTATTGCTTTGGCGAAAACTGTAAGAGGCAGATGCTGAGTTTAAAGTAATAAAAAGTGAAAGGTCCAGTTATTAACCCGTCCATTCTTTAAAAAGTATCTTTTTACTTAATGTGCTTATGAGACAGATGTATATAATTCGGTACTATATGCTGGAAATATTACACTTATCGACTTTCAGTGAGGCATGTTGAATGTTTACGCAGTCCAGACAGGCGGAATATAATGAGTTCAACGGTAATGATACTGGCGCATAAGACAGACTATATTGCAGATGGTCATCTACGGCTGAGGACATATGTACAAAAATAAGACAATACTTGAACATACTGTTACTGTGCTTCGTAAATTTTGAAATTTATCTGAAAAACAAAACAGAAATTAAGGTAATTTGTGTAATTATTAATATATAAAAATAATAGCTCTCTTTGTTTTAAATTGAGCACGGTTTATTAACAGGAATATATTATCATTGAACATTGTGTTTACCATATGTATATTTATTCATTCACACATGCACACAGACATAGACACACACACACACACACACATATGTGTGCGTATACGTCCTGGTGCAGACCATGGAATTTGTTGATAGTCTGTATAGTGACGTTCTATAGTAATTGTCCTACTTAAGATATTTATGTAACATGTAATTGCCTGGTTTAAAATTGCCTTATAATATTGCCTGTGAAAAAGAAAAAATGTAATCCTATGTTTAATACGACGGAGCGAAAGAAATTATTACTAGTTGTATTGTTGATTTTGCGGTTTAATGTCAATCGCGATATGAGTCGTGTTTAACAGAAGATCTGTTGCAAAAACTTGTAAAATCTTATTTGTTACAATACTTTTAAAATCTGAAAAAAATCTAGCTTGGGCTTTCGGCCGGTAGAAGTGAAAATAGCCTTAGTCTAAAGAAGACTGTCAAAATTTTTTGATGAGGTTAAAAAAGGTTAAATTACTGTTATGGGAACAAAGTGAATTATAAATTTCCAACATAAAAGTTGTATTGTTGGCTTCCAGATCTCTATATTTTGACAGATTTCCCAAGATTGGTTGCTTTGTTACAATCCGCTGGAAAACCATATCAAATAATAAATAAGTTTTTCTTTTTGCTTTTTGATTTTTAAAAAAATGTCCGGCCTATTTGCTTCAATCATTCTATCTGTGTAGATGGTGTAATTCCATAGAATGGTCTCATCTGGTTTTTCTGTAAATGGTGCTGAGAGATGTTCGTATCAATTTTTGCTTACATATTTTCCATAGTTCTTGCACATTGTCCGGTGTAAATAGTGCCCCATTCTATCATGACTATTTTTATATTCATTTGGAGCTAGTACAGAACATCCTGAGATTAGATGGTCTATTGATTATTGGTATTTATCACATAACCTGCATTTTGGAACCACATTATTATTCATAATATTTACCTGCAAGTTCCTAGTGAAAAGACTTTGGTTTTGCGTAGCAAGAATAAAGATACAGTTTTAACTTTATCAATATTGGTTTTATTAGCACGTTATGGATATTGGGAATACAGAGGTTTGTCTTTCCAGTGTTGTTTCCTCTGTTCAAGCGTTAAAACCTTGGCTTTCTTTTTCATATTTTTTGCCGCAGTAGTTGGTTATTATCACATATCCAGTAAACAGAATATATTTTCTTTGAAATTTAGTCCTTCCTCAAAAAGACCTTCTGTTTCATTTGGATAATTCCGGCTAATTCATATTTGCAATAGCACGTGTTCTAAGGGGGAGATGATCTATAACGCTATTAAATATTTCACATTACAAAAATCAATTTCAAACTATCATTATATTTAGAAACATAAGAAAATTAAAAAGAGAAAAAATATTCTGTAAAGAGAATATTACAAACAATGCATCAAAAACAGTGAAACAAAGAATTTTTTCTTACCTACTAGCTAAGCTACCGAAAAAAAAAACACCAATGTTTGCAAAAATTTAGCATCACATATGCAGTAACCAGAAGATATTTTATTTGAAATTTTGTCCTTTCTCAAGATACGTGTTTCATTTGCATAATTCCGGCCAATGCATATTTTGCAATAGCACTTGGTATACAGGTTAGGGGCGAACAGAGACAGTATTAAATATTTCATATTACAATAATCAATTTTAAATTAAACATTCATTTATACAATTGAGAAGATTGTGGCGGGGTCAAGTTTAGAGATTATGACCAGCGAGGGGATAATGAGGACGTCATTCAGTTGAACATCATTTCTAGGTGTAAAAACTTCAGACGGATCCAGTCTCGAATTTTTCGAGAATCTGCGAGCACAGCATTAAGTCTTAGCCGCTGAGGAGGTGACGACCTCAAAGCCATTGATGAGGGGAGCTATTGAGGTTTTACTCTTGTTAAACACGCTTTTACAAAGTCGCCAATAGTCTTTGGGGCCGAACATACAGGATGCTATGCGTTGTTTCATTCTGAAAGCATTTTAGCTTCGTTGAGTATCTTTTAACACTTATTAAGAGCTGCTGCGAAAAAGCGTCTGTTATGGTCCGACGCTTGTCTTCGATAGAGCCGGAAGAAATAATTCAGGTGGGCAATGGCGGCCGAGCAAGCGGGTGAGACCCAGGGAGACGAGTGGCATTTAATATTAAATTTCCTGACTAAGATGAAAGCATCGATGCCAGCCTTAACCCAAGAAGAGACCTCGGATGCACAGTCATCGAAGGGAAGACTAAAAACGTTGTTCCAAGGTCAGTCACACAGGAAGTCGCGGGACGAATCCCAGTCTGCTCTTTGGTAGCAGTAGGCTATTCTGCTGGTCTGGGTTTCTTGGGTAGAGTGGGCATGGAATGAGATGTTGACGGAAACCACAGCGTGGTCAGAGTTTCCGAGAGGGCAGAGCTGCTTGGTAGTTCAAGAGTCTTAGGTCTGAAGCAGTGGTCTAGTAGTGAGTCCTCTCCTTTAGGGTTATTGGAGAAACGCGTTGAAAACTCTACCACTTTTGTAAGAGATTGGGTCATTAAAGCATTCATGGCGTGGACACCAGCAATGTCGGTGACGGAGTTTTCTAGCCACTTGGTGTGGTGGGCGTTAAAGTCACCAAACACCATTATATGAGCAGATGGATGAGAAGAATTGGCATTGTCTATATTGTTAGAAATACAATCAAGCACCGAAAAGTCAAGGGAGGAGGGGGAGCGGTAGAGATAGAAGTGATAGCTAAACGAGCTTAGAAGCGAGAGACGGAAACACATTAAAGAATGATCCAGGGATATCGGAGTTGTCACCCTCGCTAGAGGAAGGTGTTCGCAAATATAAACACCAAGCCCATGCATATGGACATTTCAGTTCATCCTGAAGAGGGGAAGGTAACCTGGAACGTAAAACACAAAAGAGGGTATAGAAGGGTGAAGGTTAGTTTCACATAGAGATAAGATATCAGTTGAGTTAGTTTGAAGGAATGATGCTACGCTGTAAAATTTAGTGCGGTTAACTCGCATGTCTGCGAAGTAGACGCAGACAGGTTTGGGCGTTTTCTGACTAGCTGTTTTAGGTTTGCTATTTTGTTTGCTTGCTTTGATAGTGAACTACTTAGAGAGAGGTCTAGAGTAGAATCGGTCGGTCACTGTTTGCAGCATTTGAAGGATGGAGACTGGCGGGGTTTGCCAAACGGAGGTTCGTGCAGGGACGTCCGTCCATGCGCGGTATGGTACTACAGGAACCTCGATATTATTCAACTGTTGATCAGAGAAGATATATATATATATATATATATATATATATATATATATATATATATATTTAAGAAATCGAAATATATATATATATATATATATATATATATGTATATATATACGCATTGCACATTCAGTAATAAATTAGAACACTATGGCTATTGGGTGTGTATAATGGTGATATACACTTTAGAAAAGTTTGCTTCCTTCTACCGAGAGGTAGAATCGCTGACTGATGCCAATTCGGTCGGGTTTCAATCCTGAGTAAAAAACAATCGTTATTTGACCGTACAGATCTGTCTGCGGATGAGTATTTACGCTCTCACACCATGATTGAGCACTCTGGAAGAATGGTAGGGTTTGAAAAAAGTAGCTGCTCTAGCATCTACGCATCGCCCATTCAGATCACTCTGGTTATTGGGTGTGTATAATGTTAATATACACGCTAGAAAAGTTTGCCTCCTTCTACCGAGCACTCGTAGCTCAGAGGTAAAATCGCTGACGGATGCCAATTCGGTCGGATTTCAATCTTGGGTAAAAATCAATCGGATGCCTAACCATACTGGTGAGTTGTGATACAACGAAACAGATCTGTCTGCGGATGACTATTTACGCTCTCACACCCCGATTAAGCACTCTGGAAGAATAGTAGACTTTGAAAAATATTAGCTACTCTATCATCTACGCATCGCTCATTCAGTAATGAATCAGCACTCTGCCTATTGGGCGTGTATAACGATAATATACACGCTAGAAAAGTTTGCTTCCTTCTACCGAGCGCCCGTAGTTCAGAGGTAGAATCGCCGACTGACGCCGATTTGGTCGGGTTTCAATCTTCTGTAAAAAGCAGTCGGATGTCTGTCCGTACATATGAGCTGTGATACAGCGAAACAGATCTGTCTGCGGATGACTTTTTACGCTCTCACTCCATATTTGAACACTTTGGAAGAATAGTAGTCTTTGAAAAACATTAGCTACTCTAGCATCTACGCATCGCTCATTCAGTAATGAATTAGAGCACTCAGATTATTCGACGTGTATAATAATATTATACACGCTAAGAAATTTTGCCTCCTTCTACCGAGCACCCGTAGTTCAGAGGTAGAATCGTCGACTGAAGGCAATTCGGTCGGGTTTCAATCCTGAGTAAAAAGCAATCGGCTCATTCCCTGTCAGAAGAATGTGTGGTCTTTCTCCTTCAATCAATCAAAGTGTTCCAGACTTGTTTCCTGCAGTGTAACAATGTCCGCATTAAGTCTCTTGAGCTCGTCATTGATAACTGCAGTTTTCTGGAGTCCTTCATACCATAGACGTTTTCAGCTAGGCCAGTTTTTGAGATTTCTTGTTATATGGTGCAAATGGTACGGTTCGCTCATTGGATATCTTCTAATCTCATGCACCCAATGAAGACAACACCTTACTGAATGAGAGCAGCCAAACTTGAGGCAGGCGGTTGCTGTCCAGTGAAGTTGGAGATTCTCTCACACCGACGAAAACGACACCTGGCGCTGATGCCCTACGCAAAGCACGCGGTATCTTATAACTCGTAACTGTCATTACCCGTGTTGTGTCAACGCCAACAACTCAAATCAAGGAAGTAGCAGCTGACACAAGTTGCCATGGAGTGGCTGGGTCGCAGAAAGCAATGTGGCAGCTTCGACAGACCAGACACTAAACATGAATGCCTCTTCTACAAAAAAAAAATGTCACTCCCGCATCGGCTACTGCAGTCACAGACGCCTATGCTAAAGAGAAGCAGATAAATAATATGCTACCAATTGTCAAATCTGACTGACAGAGGCCTACTACAATATATATATATATATATAATTATATGTGTATCATTTCTCAATTTAACACATTTCCTTATATTGGATAGATTGCGTAACAGAAATAGAGAAGGGATTGGGCGTCTGATCGTGTTTAAATTCCAACCCAAAATTTTGCGGCCATTCTCTCTTCTACTTCTACCCAGCTATCTTTTTTTTAGCAAAGCTTACTGTCCTTACAGCTTTGAGTGAAAAGTAGTCAATGACGAGGGCAACGCTGGATTAAGATATTATTCGGGCGTACATGTAGTTACATAAAACAGTAAAAATAAATGTTTGCTACGAAAAAAACAACGGCACCTAATATAAAGGTGCTGTCATCCTAGATTTCACAGGGAAATTTTAAAACGGATATATATTGAATGAAAATAAGAAAATACATTGGGGTATAAAATCTCCGATAATCTAAACATAATATTAAATGGAATCATTACAGAAATAGTGTCGTCATGTACAGTTGAAACATGAAAATATGTGAACTGTTTTTATAGGAGATTTTACACTGTCTATATTTCAGGGTCTAATGGAGATAATCTTTTACAGTAAGAGGCAATTTATATGAATAGGAAGAAAATGTAAGTTAACATTAATCACGAACTGGCAAAGATTGTTGGGTTCGGAGAAACATGCTCTTGTATGTAAGTACCACAGAAGTTTTATTCGCATAAAGAAGTCGTTTGAGTTGAAGCAATTTCTAAACAATACAATACGCAGTAAATGTTGGTGTGAGGCATGCGGGGTCTATGCTGAATAATATATTAGTGATATAATATTTCGAGATATTTTTTAATTCCTTTCTGATTTAAAAGTATCCATAGTCTAAGGGTACAACAATATCTGATATAGTTGGCACAATAAAAGGCGTAGTATATGGTTGTAGATCTGCATTTTAATATACTCCTTGTTAAAACTTGTGATTATTTTAGTGATTCTAAAGTGTGTTTGTATGACTATTATTTTGTTTGGAAGAATATTGTGTAGTTTTCGATGTGACAATTGTTAGCTTTCTTGTGCGTTTCCGTGATGTACGGAATGCTGATATAATACGAATATATTAGAATGCTAATATATATATATATTGTTTATTCCTAGTAGTTTAAAATCTGTCATTTGCTATGAGGCAAATATAAGAAGTTAAGAGAAACTTAATTTTCTATGATAATCTTTGCCTCCTGTCAAATTGATATTTCATGAATTAGATTAAATAATAACCGTCAGATTGAAAATCTCATAAGCCCACTACATATGAAAAAACAAAATATTTTCTTTTCTGTTATCATCTTCCCGTTTTTTGCAATTATTTCTCGCTAAGAGAAATTGCATATTCTTCAAAATACTGAAATTCCACCGCCATTTTATACGCTTATCTAATAACACAAACCTTTTTGTTCTTAGCATGCCTAGAATATTAATTTTTAACTTTCAACAATATAATCATTTTTCTTTCTTTTTGTACAGTAAGTATTTTCATGTGTTGGTCATTCTTCTGAAAACTAGAGGGTCAGAAATAGTATGTTTTCAACAACACGTAAAGATTATTTGAATCCGGAAAATATTGTTTTCTTTCCATGTCGTTATCAAATACATACATTATTTTTCATTTCTAACCATATTCATTAAACTTATTTTCTTTTACTCCAAACAAAGGTTAGAGCAGCAATTTAGTACTACGTTCTTCTTGCAAGTCACTCAGATAAATTCACAGGAGTCATCTCAGTCGTGGAACATGCACAGATTATTAAATATCTGTCCGTAATTGCCTGGTGATTTATTTCTCTATTCTCCTGTTCTGTTTCATAATTGCAAGGGGTCTACTCAACTGACCCTAATTTAACTATTTACCTCACATCTCTCTTTCACTCATTCTCCCTCTCTCACTCACTTACTCTCTCTCTCTCTCTCTCTCTCTCTCTCTATGTATATATATATATATATATATGATATCGTTCAAGGTTCTACATTTAATTGAAATCGTGGGTACAATTTCGTAATGTTATTAACCATTCCTATTATTATGAAAATATGATTTAATATTGGGGTGTCTCCGGTTCCTAGTTGGTCTTTGGAATATTTGCGATAGATGTATAATGGGATAATTACAAGTTAGACTAATTACTATATATTAAACAGATTAGCGACCGATTTGATGTCTTTAATTTAAAATGTGTGTGACCTGCAAAGTGTTTCTCACCATTCATCTGATTACTAGGGTTGACGCTCCACTGCGACTCATTACCGAATGTTTTCATTCACAACCTTGGTATTGTCAACACATTCTTTTTATCCAATTTCATAACAGAACAAAATTCATAGAGAAAAAAAAAATAATTACATGTGCGAGTAGAGCAATAGATAGCGGCTGCTGACGAGAAACTGACACGTCGAGTTCGAAAAATCGGATGACATTCTTACACTTACTTTCTCACAAATATCTATGAAAAAAATAAGAATACATCTTTTCTATTTCTTGCATCATATCTAAGTGAATATAACTTATGAATCGTAAACCAAAGCAACTGTCATTGTGCAAACAGAATAAGAGATTTAATACAAATAATATATACGTATCAAAAATATTCGATAGATATCAGCAATTTATAAATTTATGAGTGAAATTTTCTAAACTCATACGCATTTTTTCCAAAAAGGACAGGTTTACTACAACAAATATTACGATTAGAATGTTGATTAGGTTTAGGATGAATGAATTAAAGGTATCATTTACATATATGTATTTACCATAAATACATATTCATGGATTAAAAATGTTATAGGTTTTTTTTCTTGGAAGAATAGCAAAGAACAATATATTCACATTAACTCAGGTAATGTTTTAATTTAAGCAGTAACTTAAATTATGACTTGTTCTGAAATAGCCTCGTCAAATTAAAACTAGCATATGATTGTCTTGGATGGCCAACAAACTCGTTCTGAATTGCTTAATGTCGCAGCTGTATTGATCTTATATGGAAAAGATTAATACTTAAAAATGCTTTCAAGCAAATGACTGTAGCTCTTAGCTAGAAACATGTATTTTCTTATTCATTGAATCAGTGCAATAGGTTTACAAAAAAGGGATCTATACCAAATAACAAATTATATATTTAGGGAATTTTTATTACGACATCTTTCTTGAGATCCCTATTCCAAATATCCTTTGTCTCAAATACTATCGAACAATCATATCAGATATCTTTTAATGGACTATTCTTCTCTTAGTGTTAATAGCACAACGTATATAACCTAAAATAGCGATTTTTATAGTTCTAGTTGTGAAATATCAACATATCTTACTGAGAGAGAGAGGGAAAGGGAAAGAGGGAGAGAGTAATTAAGAGAGAAACGTGGAATTTCAAGCAATATCAGAGGAACATTCTCAATAAAAGTGATTCGAAGGAAAGACTCCTTTTATGCAATTAATCACTGAGCCTCTCATATAATGATAGTTTAATTAAATTAAATGTTGAATGAAAAATTATTTTATGTATTCCCTTTTTATTTCTTTTTTTGTAAACTCTATGTTATGTAAGATGATACCAGTTGGGACCAGAAGCTGAGTTTATATCATATTATAACAGAAAAGCATTTAGCATGTAGACGAGCTTTCTGAACACTACAGTAACAGATATCTAAATAACGCATTATCGCAAACGTGATAGATGTTCAATAATATTTACGCTTACTAGTGAGGAGTTTTTTGACTTCATAATCCGTTAAAAAAATAATTTACCTCTAACGAAACACAATGGAACACACACTAGTTATATGACAAACAGATATTACTTCTTCTTATTTCAATTTATGCTCTTACATCTTTGAAATTATATAATCGTTCCATACGTATTATCGTTGTACTATTAGCCATTACAATCTAGAAATAAATGTCATACACTTTTCTTAATATAACAACATTAATTATACTAAAATTTTCGGTATGCATAATATAAACAAGAAAGCCGTCCTTTTAAATGAAAAGGTGGAGTTTAAAACTGAAATACCATAATAAAATTGAATTGAATTTTGTTTTATATATATATGACGTGACTAATCTATAAATTAAATTGTTTTATATAAATATGTGATGCGGTGTGTGTGATTTCTGTTTCGTTGGAATACGTTAATTCAGAAATTGACCGTAATATTCATTGTCTCAAGTTGTAAACATTTACAAGGGGCTGTTATAGGCGCTGTTAATCTATTTTTGTCTTTTTCTGCTGCTTCATCTGTAATAAAAAATATAGGATTAGAGGAGGGTTCATTCTATTTTCAAAATGTCTCCAACACCCCAATTTCACTTCTATACGACGTGAGATTTATACTGGGTGACAGATGTCTTAAAGAGAGAGATTTCAGTAGGAGACCTATATGCATATAGATTTATGAACAAGAGTAATCTATGAGACTTGTAAATTTTTATTAGCTTAATGCATTATATAGCATTTTAATTAGATAAGTATTGCGTGAGGTGTCTACAGGATGTGAAGGTGGTTCGAACGACATATGTAATTGGTTTTTAACAAGAAAGTAAGTTTTGTAAAAGGAAAGTTAAATTAAAACACTATGGTGGTCATCGGGAGCTTCGATTTATTTTTAATCATTTCACCCCGAGCAAGGCAGAAATGCAACTGATGTGCAGGGGGCTACATAACTGTAAAAAGATTAATTAGAAAAGAGTGAGGACTACAATCTAGTTAGAAAGGAACAATAGAAAGCTGAGAAAGCAGGTGCAATGACAAATACATAGGTGGAGAGAAAGGGAAGGTTATCCGGGGGTGGGCAGAGAGCTAGAGTCCAGTGGTTAGTAGATGAGTACTGATTTTGCATTTACATTTCTGGAGGTTGTAGCTGTCAGGAAAGCAAGAATACGGGAGCGAGTTCCACAGGCGGGAAGTGCGAGAGAAGAAGCTGGAGGAATAGAATTGTACTCTGCATTTGGATAACCTGACTGTGAATAGGTGGGACCCAGTTGCCAGTCTGGTTGCACGAGTAAACATCTGTTGAGGAGGCACCAGTGAGTGAAGTTCGTCCGAGCAAAGCCATGAAAGTATTTATAGAACAGACAAAGGGAGGCAACATTTCGACGGTGGGGAAGTGGATGTAGTCGAGCCGCCAGATCAGTACCTATCACATTACAGACTCACTTGGAGCCTGTCAAGAACACTGAGGAGAACGGCAGGAGCTCCTGACTATAAATGGCAGCAGTACTCCATGCACGGACGGATGGTTGACTTGTATATATGCAGGATGGATTCAGGCGGAAGAAACATCCTGGATCGACATAGTGACACAACCTTCTTAGCAGTAGATTTTGCTATGGATTCAATATAGTGGTTCCATTTGAGGTCTGAGGACACGGTAAGACCGAGGAGGCGTAGTGTATTGCTCTCCGGGAGAATCACTTGGTCCATGTTTATGGGAGGCAGGATAGGTTGCCTGTAATGGTTGACAGACAACAGCTTGGTTTTAGGCGAATTGAAGTTGACAAGCCACTTCTTGCCCCAGTTCACCACAGAGTGTAGATCCCGTTCAAGGTCAGCAGCGAGATTATGTCTGTCCGTCACGACAGGTTTTTTACTGGTGCGGGAGTATATTGTAGTGTCATCTGCGTAGATGCCTACTTGGGACTTGATCTCATCTGTGAGGTCGTTCATGAAAATAAGGAAGATCGTCGGGCCAAGGATAGAGCCCTGTGGGATACTAGCATTCGTGCTGTGGGAATGAAGAGGCACGCCCATTCAAAACGAACATCATTTTGCGATTATTTAAAAAAGACTGGATTAGGTCAAGCAGGCGACCGATAATACCGTAACCGCGTAGTTTGCATAGGAGGCCAGAGGGCCAAACCCTGTCGAAGGCCTTGGAGATGTCCAGAGCAACCGCGCGAGCCTCGTCAGACTCATCAAGGGCCTGAGGCATGTACTCCGTTAGGGTTGTTAGCAGGTCGGCCGTGGACCTGGCAAAACGGAAGCCATGCAGGAAAGCAGGAAGCAGAAAGGCAGTAGTTAAACAGTTTAGAGAGGACAGGGGAAAGTTCAGGAGCACACCTCTTAAGGACTATCACCGGGATTCCATCGTCTCCACTCGCCTTATGGGGGTCGAGTTTTGAAATTACTCGTGATACTACTGTCGGGGTAATATATACGTCGTGCAGTTTGCCCTCAGTTCTAATAGGGAAGTCGGGTGGGTGTATTCCGGACGAGCCAAATGTGGAGTTGGATGAGAATCTGCGGACAAAGCACTCAAATTCATGGATTAAAGGAGGTATTTAGGATTTCCTAAAGTTGAGCACTCGTTTGCAAGTCCTCCAATAGTCCTTGCAGCCGAACTTGCGGTCAGCTATGCGCTGTCGCATTCTCTCAGCAAACAACTGCTTGGCGTCATTTCGGGTTCTCTTGCACTCATTACGAGCAGATATTTACAGGCGCCTATTGTGATCAGATGTCTCCGGAATAGACGGAAGTAATGGTTCCTGTGGGCAATGGCGGCTGAGCAGGCCGGAGAGAACCACGGAGAGGAATTGCGCAGAGGTGAAACATATATCTAGTAGTGAGGAATAACCCGAGGGAGTGCATGGGAAGCGAGTGGGGAAGTCCACCACTTGCGTAAGGGATTGGGAAATAGCGAAGTTCATGGCGTGAATGCCCGCTGGATCAGTAACGGCGTGTTCAAGCCACTCAGAGTGATGGCCATTGAGGTCTCCAAATACAAATATGTGGGCGAATGGGTGATAGGAAATAGACTTATCTATGTTGTCAGCAATGCTATCTAGTAGGGAGCAGTCAGGAGAGGAGGGAGAACGGTAAAGAAAGAATAGGTAGCTAACCGAACTGAGGAGAGACATATGTATTGGTGGTCCGTAGATTCGTGTGAAGTCACCCTAGCTATGGGGAGGTGTTCGCTGACGTAGACACCCAGCCCATGCATGTGGACAGTGGAATCCTTCCATAAAAGGGGAAGATAACCAGGGATGGAGAGGTCCGAGGAGGGAATAGCTGAGTTGATGTTAGTTTCGCAGAGCGCGAGAATGTCCGGGACTTTTCATGCAGGAACGCTTCTACACTAGGAAAGTTCGTACGAATGCCCCGGATATTAGTGAAAGAAAGGTTAATGGGTTTAGATGGTTTGATTTTAACTGGTTTAGGGTAATTTCTGATTTGTTTCATGTTTTTGTTTGTAGAAAGGGACCTAGAATAGAGGATACAAGCGGTCATTATCCACGATCTGTGCGGGAAGGAAACTGGTTAGGGCTGCAACAAGGTGTGGCCTCCGGGTTGCCCACCAAAACGCTTGCAGGGACACCTATCCATGCGCGACATGGCACTACCAGAACCCCGATATTATACAACTGTTGATCAGAGCAACCGATCTTGACGCTACGCAAGATTTAGGGCTCCTAACTACCAATTCAACTTCAACTTCTACTCTCGCACTTCCATAATGTAGAATTCCTTTCCGTATACTTGATTCACCGTCAACTACAATCTCCAAGAATTTAAAAATATCTATTGCCGTTTATTATCTACTTGACTTTATACTAATAAAAAGTATGAACATTTCAGAGTATTTCGGCTTCAATCTGATCTCACTGCAAAGGATTCGGAAACATTTGGTTAAGCTTAATAGTAATTACGATCGTACTTGGAATAATGGTGAGGTTATTCCAATATTTATCTTCTCAAAGTATCTCAGTCTCAAGACGGAATTTTGCATCAAGTGCTTTGGGGATGAAAGACTATTCTATCACATGAGGGTGGCTGATAAAGAAGCTATGTCTGGCAGCCTGTTCTTGCACTATGCCCTACAGTAGAAGAATTCATGGCAGTCAGACAATTTCTGAAGCCACATCAGCAATTAAATCTGGTCACCTATACGTAAGGCAATAAGAAACTTGTTTATTATGTGTGTGACTCAGTTGATCGAGATATTAATAAACCTCTTTGTAATACCAAAGTTGTACTGAAGGCAAGGATTATAGCATCATTTAAAGTATACTCTCCAGAAGAGATACAGACGACTTTGGCGTCGTCTGTAGGCTGTGGATGAATTTAATGGCGAAGTTTTTGAATAAACTCTTCTTTCGTATCTCAAGATATTTCAAGATATTTTTATGTAATTATAGTAATCATATCTGTTAAAATGAGACGTTAGAACTACTATCATTCTTGCATAATATAGAAGAAAATTTAACCTGCATATATATATTTTGATGTGTTAGTAAACACAAAAGTTAAGCGTATTTTATCCAACTCGTTTCGATCAGTGATGAAATATCTTAAAATGAGGAAATTCTTTTTAATTTGATATTCAAATTTCTTAAAACGAGTTTATAGTTGGCAGTTCAATCTAAGTAATATTAAGCAATTTTTCCATGCCTTAAAATAAATTATTGGTACGAAATAATCATTTCCTATTCATAGCTCTAATGTCTATAACTTTTAAAAAGCTATGTATCGAATATAAACTTTACCAGACAAAAAGAATCTCTCAGAATTGTTAGATTATGATTGATATATACAATGCAATAAAGCGTAATAAAAGATGACGAATCAAAGAAATAAAGTTGTGCTTTAACAGAATTTTTCTTATTGTTCTGAGTAGATTCGTTAAGATACAACTTTTGGTACTCTCAAAGTAAATTCAATTTGAAAATTGTTTTATAATGTAATATTGTTCAGACTCCATTATGGACTTTCTGTGCAATGTTTACTTACGTTTCAAAAATCTTGACAGGGAAGAACTCGTAACGTTCAGCGTAAACTAATTTGGACAATTTTAGACTGCCGATTTCACTTTCTAATCTTTATCGGAAACATTATCTCCGGATTTTTCCTTTCCTTTTTTTCCTTTAATGTCAAATCAACCATCTATTAATCGTAAAACTTTTTGCGTGTCGCCTCCTATCGACGAATTTAAATCTCCATTTTATTTGAGGTGCCAACTAAAGACTACGTAAACTGTCACAAAAGAATATCTTCACTTTACTTACTCACCGTATATAAATTGTGCCTTTCACCATAATTAATGATGGTATAATATAAATTCGGGGATAGTAATCAGCAGAATTTGCTTTCTTGTTATTATTGTATCGTTATCAACAAGAGCTATGCAACACAAAACTAAGCTATTTAGTTTATAAATTGATAATTTAATTAATAAATCGGTTCAAGATAGATAGGAAATCACGGAAAATAATAAAATTATAAATATTTAACAACACGTTTTAAATTATGTCGAAAAAATAATGATATCAACCAAGCATTGAACATTATACTGAAACATTGTTAATGAATTGCAAGATTATCTCACGAAATATACTGAGGAATTATGTCGATATCATAGGTATGTTTTAATTCGCAATAATATCATCCGTATTATGCAGTATTTATTATGAATATTAAAATTAAAAAAAAAAAACGATACAAATTATAGATCTCTAAAATATTCAGTTAAATATAACGGTGAAAAACAGCCGTAATAACTATACATTTTTAATATCCGGGGTTTAAGAAATACAGAACGACTAATAAAATTAAAATTAAGAACCGATTTTGAATGTAATTAAAAAAAACATAGCAGTATAGGAAATAAAATAAAAGTCCTTGAATTAGTTGACTATAGTTTTCTATAAAAAAACCGTATTCATTATATATTAAAAAAGCGTACAATTTTAATTATAAAAATAAAGATATGGATGACATTCAGGGGTTTCGGTTATTTTTTAAACCTTTAAAACCTTATCTCGCAATCAACACCATCTCTTAACAAGTCACAAGAAGTGTTGAAACAAAATAACTATTTATCAATGACGTTATAACATATTTATGTTATAAATTTAAATAAATTTTAGTATTCTAATAGAGTTTGTCAAATCTGCTACATGTAACATTACAGTAGTTGTTGCATTTAGGGTCAGTAAAGTGTCATACGTAAAACACGTTTGGACGATCACATCTCTTTCGAGATATTGTTGACTTGGTAGAAGCTTATCCCACAGTAGATTTCCATTGATTTCTGCGGTAGACTGGCTGCCACTCAAGGACATAGAACCCAATCTGTCTTGCTAATTAACCCATAACGGGAAGGAAGAGACAGATTAATAACTTTCCAAAGGGTATTTTTGCGTAAGTGAATATGAAGGGAATTCAACTGGAATTCGAACTCGGCTCCCCGATTTCTCTTTCGGAGCCGATATCCGCTGAACCACATCGCACAAAGCATTTAGGGTATAATTGCATCTTTCTTGTTCATATATCTCAGTATTGTCTCGTATGAATCATGTTCAATTTTGTGAGCACCAAAGCATCCATTTTATACACTGTATATGTAGTTTGAGTTGGAATCGAGGTATTGATTGGTGAATGTTGGCGCACGGTATCCGGATGTCTTGAACATATACTATTTTATAGATATTAGTACATTTTAGAATACTAGTTTGTTGTTGTTCTCCTTCGCTGTTGTGAACTGTATCGATGATATAGTTGATTTCTCATCGTCTAGTATTATCTTCACCTTTTCCTACTGTGATCAGACTATGAATGTGTCATTTACGTATCTCAGCCATAGAGTTCGCTTAAGTAATGTGGATTCTAATTTCATCACTTTGCATTGTTTCATTGTTGTTGATAATGGTAACTTCATTGCTAAGTATTATTCTTGTCCATATGTGTCTTATTGTGAAGTATGTTCATTTTGTACAGAATGTAAACATCTCAACGAAATCATCTATTGTTATAGGGCTGTTGGGGCCTCAATATGCATAGAAATTTTAGATTTGAATTTTACAAAGGCTTCATAACTAAATTTCTGCATTCCAACAATAAATTTGTACGGTTGCAATCACTCATCTAATTAACAAATGGAACATTGAATAAATGATCAAAGCATTATTTGTTATAAAACAAAGTGTATTAACAAATAAGAAGATTTACATACATTGTACAGACGTTGAGTGCGTCTGATTAAAATGTCTTTCATTTTCTGCAGAAGATTGTGTTAAAGTTTTTTGGTAAGTTGCAAAGTTATTTGTTGCTCGAAGACTAAATCTGTGTCAAATGTAATATATGTTTGGATTAGTATTGACAGAAAATTGGTGTAGAATACTGAATTTGTGAATAAGTTCATCTTGTGCGTTATAGAAGATTGATTTAGCAAAAGAAGGTGAGTTGGACTTACGTGTTATACCTACGAGAAATCTTGTGCAAAATATAGTAATTCGTACATTGAGTTATTCAAAGAAATAAAAGGCATCTAATTGCAATTAGTGCGGGTGTGTGAGAGAATTGCTTGATATTGAATAACGCAAACCCCGCAATAGCATGCTTCTATTGTGGGGCATCTGTGAACTGCCTTCCTTTGTGTTATCTAGTTCTGCTGCTACTGTTTGGGTGTACCACGTGTCTGCTATATATACATCCCGTAAAAGAGCGGGAAGGCAAGATTATCACGTGATTGTCGCGTGTGTATGTATACAATGTGTGAATGTAGCTGTGTGGAAATACACGTGATCCTAGGGCCGCTATTAGGTTGACGAAATAAAGTGTTCAGTTCGAAATTTCAGTGAACTAAAAATAAGTGTTTACAAGAGGCGTTACATTGTAAATATGACAACGAAAATAAAGACAAAAAATACTAGGAATGTTGTGTAAATAAGTAAAATGTCAGATAAATGTAGACAGTTACGTAATTTTTCATTAAACCTTTTACTAAATATTCTATGATACACACATATGTCGTGCTCGGTATCCTCAGCTTTCTTCTGAAGAAATACATAAATCTTCCCCATATGTGAGAAGAATATCTGGCACATATAGAACTGATTATATAGAGTACCCATTTATTTTTTTACTGAAATTCTCGTTTTCGGATTCTTTGCGTAAGTTTTGGATAGCATATTTTACAATTCCAGTATGTTCCTGATTTCCCTGTCGCATTTTCTATCTCTGTTAAAACATTTTCTAGGTGTTGAACAGTTTTGCAAGATTTATGTCATTCCACCCCTACTTCGCATCTTCGGCTGTTCCCCTTGTGAACATACAGGCATTCTACTTTACAATTGATGTTTACTCCCATTTGGAGAAGTTCCTGAATAGTTTCCTTTCTGTGTCTGTTCGTAATATTTATGACTTTATCACACGAAGGACGGAAAGTGCAACACCCAACATTGAACACGCATTAGAATACCGAAAGATACCGTCCAAAATTTAAGCAAAATATGAAAAGCTAGAATATTTCATTAGAAACGCAGATAAAATATTGAATGTTACAAAATACCAGCCATTTTATATGAGAGTGAAATCTTGACAAACCCTCATAAAGACGATGAAGAAAAAAATATGATTCTACAGATGATGCGAGTAAGAAAATGTGTACCACGACCAAATTCTAGATAAGATAAAAATCAACAGAGATTATTATACATAACTCCAGAAAGTGACTTAGGAAATAAGTGATTGTGATGAGGAAAGAAGACTTACAAAACGAACACTCACAAAGGAAACAACTCTAAACCTACATAAAGATTTTGTGTAAATGGATAGCTAAAAAAGTTCTTTAGAATTGCAAAGAATAGGGCATTGTTAAAAACTATGAAAAATTGCTGAAGAAACACGACAGATAGAAAAAGATGATAAAATTATTTAAATTGTTCCTGCAGGCTTTACATGTACTATCTTTCTTCTCTACTCTTGATAATCTGAGGTTATTCTTATAAATTTTAGTGGTGTTACATATACTCATATTTTGTCTTCGTTTGAAATCTGAATAGCGTGAAGCGTTAACAAATAATGCCTGTATTCTGTTGTTTTCTCAATGTATTTTTGATTCATCATTATTTAACTTATACTTACACAACCACCACATTTTGTTTTACCATTTATATATAAGGTTCATAATTGTGAATGTTGGCACTGATCATTCGTCTATAAAAGTTTCATTAATTTATTGCGAACAAGCTTGTATTCATTTTTACTTTTCGTACAAATTTTCACTTTTCTGAATATAACTTGCGTAAAACTGTTTTAATATTTTATATAGCTTAGCATATTTGGATATTTTATTTGCCATTACTAAGAGGTTTTTGATGTTGTGATGGAGTTTGGAAAATTTTGTGTGTGTTTAATAATAGAATTAAATTAATTATCTCCTTTTAAAAGGTTTTTTATCAGATGATCCTATTTTCAACAACTCACCTGCAAAATCCAAATTATAGAGAAGCAATATTATTTATGCATTCGAAGTTCCTGTCTTGGGCTGCGTTGTTGATCATTCCAAATTCATGAATAATGAAACTACATGCATGTCAAGAAGACCGCGTTATATTTCTCTGGTGATAACTCAATTAGGACTTATTTAACAAACACAGTGACTTACCAAGCACCATCTGAAACTTACTCGTAGAAAATCTAGGTATAAAATGATTATGGAAGCATTAATTATAGAAAGAAAAATCACCCTCTGTTTACCATGTCAGGAACTGTTTTCTCCCTCATTATTTTCTTCTATCTGTTCAGTGAATATCAGATTCTCCAAACCCCCTTTCCTCATTAGATACTCCCAGAAACTTCAGCTATATTTGTCTTATTTTAAGTGTCACTTTTCTTCTCATTTCCATCGTCTCCAAACCTGGTCACGACGGAACAGGGAACAGTTGCCATGATATATATATATATATATATATATATATATATATATATATATATATATATATATATGGAAATCCCGAAGAATAAGGAAAAGCCATTTACAAATGACTTAATTAATTTATATTTTGAAGGTTATTTTTAATTGCAAAATTTTATTTTTAATTATCTTAAATAAAGTGTTCATTAGAAAAAAGATATATGTTGCTTCATTAAAAATAACAGACACATACACAGACACATAAATACATACATGCATACATACATACATACATACATACATTCATACATCCAGTGACACGCATAATTATTGGATAATATTATTTTCTGTTATAACTCTAGTTTATGTTCGTGTTCGCCATTTTGTCTAATATTTATTAAGTAATATCTTGTAAAGTTATTTTAGTTGTATGTGAAAGGAAATTTAAAACTCATGGTTCAATCCATTTTTTATCAAAGTTCAAAATTACACTATGCAAAAGCATTGGATAAATGACACTTTTTTCAAATTTCCAATTAAAATTTAAAACTTTAATATTCAATGTTTTGATATTATTGGAATGTTATCTCTGTCGAATCAGAGAACCAGACAGTTTCTTACCAGATAGTGCTACTAATCATCTGACTCTTTGATTTGCATTCTGCAATTCTAGGTTCAAAATCGGAAAAACTAAAAATTATCCAGAGATATGAGAGATAGAATTATTGAACGTCACAAAGGTGAACAAGGTTACCGAAAAAACTAGCAATGAATGAATCTAGCACTAAGTACAGTAGGAAATATCATCAGAAACCATAAGAAGTATGGCGACGGTACAGCAAACCTTCCAAGAAATGGAAGACAGAGAAAAATAAATGAGAAAACTTCAAGGTGGATTAGCAGAAATGTGCAAAAAAAACAAAAAACATCATTACTCGTTCTGAAATTAAAACTGATCTTGAGGATGCTGGAATTAATGTAATTAAGGATACCATTAGCAGAGCACTATATCGTACAGGCTCTCATAAAGATCGACAAGAAAATGTCTTTACTGAAAACCAAACATGTCAAAGACCGATTAAAGTTTGTTAAAACTTATTAAAAAGAAAGTTAAGTGGTTTTGGGAAAAGGTAATCTTGTCGAATGAAGGACATTTGAACTATTCGGAAGGAACACAACGAGAAGTGTTTGGCGAAAAAATGGCACTGCCTTCAACAAGCACAATAACATCCCCACAGTTAAGTTTGTGGGTAGTTCCATTATGATATGGTGATGCTTTTTATCCAAGGGCACTGTTGAGTTAAAAGTTGTCCATGGTAGAATGAATGGTATCATGTACAGGGATATTCTAGAGAAGAACCTTCAGAAATCAACACGCCAATGATCCCAAAAATACCGCAAAACTTACAAAGGAATTGTTTGAAAATAATAGTATTAGTATTAGCCAAGTCAGTATCCTGATTTGAATCCAACTGAGAATTTGTGGAATACTTTCAAGGTTATATTTCATAAACGGGATCCACAAAATATCAAGTAATAAGAGGAATTATGCAAGCAAAATGGGGTAAAGTAACGGTGAATCAGTGTGAAAAACCTGTGGCCAACTATAGAAAACGACTGAAAGCAGTGAAAAAAACAAAGGCTACCAAACAAATATTAAATTGATGTATCCAATATTTTTGCATGGGGTAATTTTGAACTTTGATAAAAAATGGATTCAACCATAAGTTATTTTAATTAAGCTTATATATATACAAATAAAGCAACCTTACGAGATATAACTTACCAAATATCAGTCAAAGCTTACCAAATAACTTACCAAATATCAGGCAAAACTGCGAATATATACTAGAGTTATAACAGAAAATAACACGTATCCAATACTTATGCGTGTCAATATATATATATATATATATATATATATATATATATATATATCATCCGGCCTGCTCGCGTTTGATAGTATTAATATTAGTTCAAAATTGGTGGGATGATATTAAAGGTCAAATTTAGTGCAAACTATCTAGAATCATTAGTAATAAATTCTAGAGTTCTATCCTCACGGGCTGATCTATACATTCGGCCTTGTACCATATATAAGCCTGGCTTAGAAAATCCATATAAACTGTCAAAATTATTATATTTACATGCGTGTGTTGTTCAATTTTTTTTATTAAACACAATCCAATATATGTTTTCTCACGTAGAAAGACACCTCATTTAATGATGTTTGCTCGTTTTTTATCATAATAGCCTCCAGACTTCGGGAACTTCCTTCGCAAAGTGTATTGTATAATATATTTGTGTTATCAATTAAAATTAATCGAATATCAAATTTAATCTGCATATTTGCTATATATTAATCAATTTGTGCACGCATTACATCAAATTCTGAATAAAATGTTTACATATAAATTCAGCTAAAATCCTGTGTATGTTTGAATATCGTAAAAACTACAAAAGTAGAATTTTCGACATTAGATAACCCAACAAAGATATATATATATCATAAATTTCACCAACTAAAGGTGAATATAATCGTTTAAATTAAGTATGGATTACTTTAAAATAACAGATATTATTGTCGGAATATTCAAGATAAGGGATTTCCGTCATTTACACTATATATATTCAGAAAATTGAAGACCATATTTTGTATATAAAAAGTGTAAATTACAGATATTATATATTTATGTAGTCATATGAATTATTTCTGAAATTTATTTTGTTTGTTTTAAGATTAAAATTTCATATTAGTCCGGAATACAGGAAAATGAAATGATAATTACATATAATTGACTCGGAAAATTTGTAAACTCTAATCTATTATTTAGTAGTAAAGTCATATGTTTTTACTTCTCTTGGAAAAATAATTTAATTTATACAGATTCCGTTGTATACCTTGGAAGATATATTTAAAAAATCTCTGTTAAAATACTCTCTAGTTTGAGAAGTACGATTTATAATGTAAGTATCTTTGTTAAATTTCCGAAAGGTTTGGCCATAATTAATTTGCCTTCATTAAAATCTAAAGGACATTTAATAAAATGAATATGTATATTAATACTTTGATTAGTTTTAGAATGATATCTAAAAAAACTATCGCCAGCCCACTTAAAAAAAAAAACACGCACATACTCATACAGACACTAAAACAGATGCAGTGACACATAGACATTTAATCACACACACACACACACACACACACACACACACACACACACACACACACACACACACACACACACACACGTACGTTTGTCTGAGGGATTGACAAATCTACGAATGGCAAAATTGAAAGATATCAAGAACATTTTACCCACTATATCCACTTGGTTAGTTTTCTTGGACGTAGAATGAGTCGCACTCGATTTTTTAAAATTGTTGTCTTTATGATAAACGTTTGTATTTGGAACAGACTTCGCTTATTAACGATCGAAGATATATAATCATCAATTACGGTAAGTCTCAGAATTTTCTAATTATAAAAATTGTAGAAGAGTCGAATATATATATATATACCAATTAAAAACTACATGTAAGGAAAGTGTTGGGAAACTTAAAAATGTATGGCAACAATTTCCGGTTAAAATAATGTCCACGAGAATATAAAAAATAGTATATAGAGAAATGTTCCAAACTCACTACGATAATAAAATAAATAATGCATGTGACTATGTCTTAAAAATGGCTATATGTTTTCATTTTTACTTTTAAAACAAAAAGTGTACAAGACTTAAAAATATATGGCTAGCTATATACTATCTTAACCGTGAAGGAAATTTCACTCTTGTCTTCTGATCTTGCTAGTGAAATGACTTCTTTTTCTGATCAGATCTAGTGAAATGACTTCTTCTTACGCATATTTCTGAAAGGAATTGTTTAGATAGAGAGTAGAGGAAAAGTCGCAGGGAGCAGAATTCCCAATGACACAACTATAACTAGAGTCAACATTACAATTTCAGATATATTTACAAAAATTCCGAATTGATGTTAAAATATCTGACACGTGCATGTTAGACAGAAAGGAACAGAAAAAAGAAATAAAAACAAATAAGCATTAAGGTTTAATCAATATATATATATATATATATATATATATATAAAATTATATATATATTTATATATAAAACTAGAAAAACAGTCAGTTAAGTGCTATACGTGATACACGCTTTGGGAGATCATATTCCATTGTTTTCTGCGGTAGACTGGTTGCCAGCAAGGCTATAGAACGTAATCTGGCCTGTTATTTAACCCATAACTGGAAGGAAGAGGCGGATTACTACCTTTCACAAGTGTATTTGCGCGTAAGCGAATGCAAGGAATTCAACTGGAATTCGAACTCGGACCCCGGTGTCGCGTTCCGAGTTCATATTCACTGCACCACAACACACATCCAGAAAGAAGAAGACTTTTCCTAAATAAAAGTGAATTCATCTTATATTTTGTAAATACATTATTTTCACCAGTAATTCGAATATATACTTCGGGAAGAACAATATTATTATCAAAAATTATAATTTTGTGTTTGGAAATAATGCTTTTAAAAACTATTGTAATAACACGATTGCAGCATATATATATATATATATATATATATATATATATATATATATATATATATTCTACGTCTTTAGCACGACACAGTTTTATGCACAACTCAATCATTGCTTGAATATTAAGAAGTGAGAGTTTCTAGATTATCATATTTATTTTAGGTATTACTCTTGTTCAAGTTTGATATAAATTATAAAAATTGTGTGTAATGTCCTTCATTTATTAAATGTATAATTTAATTTCTTAAATACGGAAACTTCAAAAGGAAATTGTAATGTAAAATACTATGAGGTATATATATATATATATATATATATATATATATATATATTATCAATAAATTATGTAGAAGACATTTTGGTTGTTTATTATTGTGTCACATTTTTGTATGAATATATATATATATATATATATATATATATTAAAATTAAACGATAATGAATAAACGATTTAAAATTATATTCATAAATAATTGCCAAAGGCAGTAAAATCATTTTTGAAACTCCTTATATATATATATATATATATATATATATATATATATATATATATAGTATGTGTGTGTATGTGTTTCAATATATATATAATGTGTATTAAGATACGTTTATTGCTTTTAGTCTGGGACGCAGTCTCATACAGCCTTGCAGCCATTCATTCAGGCGACCATATATAAATCATAATTGCCTGCTGGCTGAGGATATGTATATTCTGTCATCGTTCAGCTTGGCATTTCTCAGTACAGTAAATTCTACACGCTTTCAAATTTGTACTATACTTAGCTACAAAATATACACGAAAAACAAATGCAACCTAATCTACGTAGTAATACAACACTACCGACCGTAAATTAATTTTCACAATTTAATAAAAGACGAAGCATTTGCGAATACATTATATGAATAATTCAGAGAAATTATCTACCAGCACATCCACTCGTACTAAACCTGTTAATCCCAATTTGTTAACTATCTCGTTACTAACATAGTTTAATGTTGCTTGACTTTGGTGATATTTTGACAAACTGTGTTTCAAACTGATGGAAACATAAACTTTGATATTTCTATTAAGAACCGATTTTCAGAGAAAAATTACAATAAACTTGTATAAAGAAGTATCGATCAGCAGCATTATACAAAGAAGAACTAGCAGCTTATTTGTTTAGCGAACGAATGACTGATGAAGAACAAATGTGTAGTGCGTAATAGCGAAAGTTTTATTAAATTAAATTTCATGTTTTTAGTATTTACTAATCACATTTCCTTCATTTTCATGTGTAACTTGGTATGTGGAATCACCGCTTACATTCCATTTCCAAAGCATAGTCTTAATTTTTGAATTGCATTATATATGACACACTAAATACGAACATTAGAAGAATAATATGTATGCAAAAAAAGATGCAACAGAAATTGTGGGTTTATACATTATTTCAATGACAAATATATGAAAGTCGCTACATGATCATTTTATTTAAAAAGCTCTGCTGGAATATCCTAAAGATATATGTTTGTTAACAAAGATAATCATGAAGGTATGTAAAAGTCCCATAAATTATGAGACACATGGCTATGAGTGTGAACCATTTAATCAATTGTTATAGTATTCATATTACCTGCAAGCTGATATAAAATTCTGTCTTTTTTTAACATTATTTTAGCCATAAATAATTTCGATAATACATTTAGGAAAAAGTTTAAAACAGGATAAAATCACCTCATGTCTTAAAAAAAAGATTCTGAAAAAGGTTTATTCTCGTACAAAATCACCGATTTTTAACACCATGATTATACTCACATCATCAACAAAAATGTTCACAATTCTACTGGATGCATTTTATACTGGCTCTTTTATCAATATTTATACTAAATAAAAACTAAATAACTAAATTCATAGTATCATCTTAAGAAAAAGTAGATAATATGTATATTCTAAAAAGTTATTTAAGATATTTGCAATAAATAGCTTTGAAAAGATATTTAGCTGGATTGGTTGAACGACCATGACTACTAATAAAACATATATACAGTCCACTAGCTCTCTATTAATGTCATTCTGTCCATACATGTCTACGATATTCTCTCTTAGGTAATATTTAGTGTGCTACAGCATTCATAATTAGGTTTCTTAGTGGTTCAATTTTGTAAATTTGTCTCCAGATAATTTAGCACAAATCTTTAAGGAACAATGATAGCCAAAATAAAACAGTCTGAACACTAAAAGACTAAAAAAACAAAACGAAAAAAAGTATGCAACATTTCATTGGCTTCAATCCCAACTGCAGTCTTGTTTTGGACCGTTTGATTCTTACATATGGCAATTGGTGAATTTCTCTCAGTGTTTGCCACCATTGCTATTTAAGGGATATTGATTTCGAAATAAGAAAGTTAGGAAGTTATGGAAGTTTAATATACTGAATTTATTTTTAAATTCAAGGGATCTACTGATTCTTCAATCGAGTATCGTTTTGATCAAGATTTTTACATATTTATGCATTTTAATCTTAATCGTTTGTAATAAATTAATATCATTTTCGATATAATTAATATGTTTTTCTTTAACCGATGTTTTATTTTAGAAATAAGCACTTTTCAATGACCTTTCACGCTGGAGACTTTGTTAGAAAAGCGATGCAAATAATAAAGTTAATTTTTCTTTCTAGAAGGAGGAAGTATATATATATATATATATATATATATATAGCATAATGATGATCCACATATACTGTCTTATGTATAGGAAAAACTACTGAAAAGTTGTAAGTTTAAAAATGTATTTTTTGACAGACAGTATTTATTTATTTATTTTTATATATAATAATAGAAATAAATAAATACTGATCCATAATCGTGTTTAAGTAGATATTCTTTTTATAAACAAAGAGTATACATATTATTTTTAACGTGTGATACCTTACGATAAATTTTTGTTACGAAAACATGTTTTGTTTTTAAGAAAAACTACGGTAAATAATCAGGCCGGTAGGAATAAATATAAATAGCGTTTGTTTATGAATAGAATACCTACTTAAATACGAGTATCAATCAAAAATAATATTCAAACAGATAGTTTCAAGTTGTCGGTTGCTATAGCCATTTCGTTAATCTTCATTAATGTATATATATATATATATATATATATATATATATATATATATATATAAAATCAAGAGTTTCATTTCTACTGTTTGAACTATTTTCTAATTCTTATGCAGAATTTCATACCTCTAAATTTTTTTTCATTTTTTGTTCTTATTAGTATGATCTGAAAAATTGGTAGTTATTGACACAGAAAATGAGTTCAGTACGCAGGATTGTAATTCCTTGATTTTTGGTAGCTTTTTCTTTTTTCAGAGAAATGCATGAATCATCCCTCTGTTTTTTACCCTGCTATGAAGTAATTAGAAAGATGATCTGGGCTTCCTGAAAGTTACCAGTATAGGAAAAGAAACTGTGAAGGCAAAAACAAGCGTGAAACGACACTGTGTTCGTCTTCAAATATCCTAAAACTTCACATTTATCATAAAACGAAATTTGTGAAAAGCTATAGTAGATTACACTTCGGATAAACATGGCATATAAATGTTCCCACAATACATAGAGAATATACGAATTGATTAGTATAATAAAGCAAAACTCAATTTTCCATTTTCCATAAATGAAATAATAATAAAAATATATTAAAGTTCTTCAAAGATGTATAAAGGTGTGTGGGGGTACCTTTTATAAAAAAAGTTTCGAATGCGGAAATATCCAGTTTCTTAAAGTTTAATGGCTTCTACGTTTCTAGATATTTTTCATAGGACATCATCATATAACTGATCAACGCCTTTTCTGTTTATGGTTTTTCAACAGGTAGAGGTCTTTAAAAACTGTTATATTTTTTAGATGTTAGGAATATCTTATAGACAATAATGATATATTGCGATAAGTTCTAATAACTAGTATATTAACCCATGACGCAGGTGAAGGAAAAAGGGATTTCATACTTTTCCCAACAGTATTTGCGCATATTTGAGATCAGATACGACGTTTTTGTTCCTCTTTCTTTTTCTTTTGTTTCCGACAAGTAAATGGGGAAAGGGGAGAAACAATTAATCCGCAATGAAAGAGAGGGAAGGACTCACACTCTAAGCTGACCTCAAGTCGATCGACTTCATTGAATTAATAGCTAAATCTACTTCTTGGAAGATCGTGTCCCTGTGTCGAACCAGCAGGTTTTTCTTTACTGAATCCATCATGCATATCCATAATTCACAAGTATAAATCTACCATCTGTCCGTGCAATGAGTATTGTTGTCATATCTGGTGGGGATTTCTGGATGTTCATCTTGGTGTTCTCTACAAAATCCAATGAAGAATCTCTAATGTAGACGATTCTGACCAAGCAGCTGAACCCCAGCTCTCTCTCCCCCCTCTCTCTCTCTTTCTACGATGAAATGTGGCTTCCCTCTGTCTCTTCTACAAATACTTTCACGTATTCTGCTCTGACGACATTCGCTGTTTGGTGACTCCTTACTGCGCAAATTTAATCGTGATACTAGACTAGCAACAAGGTCCCACACTTGTACCATGCAAACAAACAAATGTAAACACGACATCTACACCAGAGCTTCTTTTCTCGCACTTCCTGCCAGTGGAACATCCTTCTGTATCAATGCTTCACTGATAAATACAGTCTCCAAGAGTTTAAATACAATGTCAACTGCCATTTCTTATGTCCTTGACTCACATCAGTCATCTCAGTTTCCAATTTCCTCTCCTGCAGCTTTTTTCAAACCAATGTTCTCGTTCTTCTCTTATCCATTCACCGATACCTATGTGACAGGTTCTCTACTCTCTTCCCTCTGCCCTTATGTAACCCTTCTACACAGCAGTGGCATAACTGCCTTGCGTGGGGTGAGACGATTAAAAAAAAGGGTGCAAAATATGCCGGTCATCTTGGGCTTGTTTCAGTCAGCTGACCAAAAGCGCTTTGTCATGTTATATCTTTCTTCGTTAATCGTACATGTGGAAGAATGAAACGCAATGAATGCAGCACGGAAGAGAATGTGAGGGAATAACAAAATGTATGTCACACGGATTTGGCACCCACTGAGACATCCCGTGGCTTTCAGAATAGAAATAACAAAAAATACGCGTAATTAAACGTTTCTGGGGAATAGGAACGGAAAAAATATTAAAACCTTTTCATTGTTCCTGATTGAGCAATAAATAAGAGGTTGTATTCATTATATTTTCTCCAACGTCAACAGATAATATAATTTAGTGTAATAAATATCTTATAAAGGAGCGTTTTTATTAATGAATGCATAAATATTCAAGCTTCTTTTATTGGCTAATGAAAATGGATTAGTTTGCAATTTCGGATTTCCTGTATAATCAAATCTCATGAAATCCAACAATATCTTATTATTATATGGGAGTGCCTATGCATTCTAAAGAATGATAATATAGGATATTTATCTTTGCCATCTCCAAGGTTTGTTATTTAAAGTTTGCCTTTCTTTTGACAGATAACTACTTAATACGTGATCCAAATTAATCCTACACTTTAGCCTATATTAGGGAGTCAAAAGAGGCATTAATGGTGAGGTGAACTGAACAAACAAACCCGTTGGCCGATTCGATTTTACGAATGCTTACCAAGATTATTAAATATTTTATACTATTTACATGTTGTTTATTTAAATGTAAATTATTCAGTGTCTGAATAGCTTCATATTGCAAAATTCATTATAAAAATGTTTTTCTAGAAATTGTTTTAACCCTCCTCATGTTTTGTGTTTTTGTGACAATTTCCTTTTACTTAAATATTGATTTTCTCGTGTCGTGTCAGTTTTTTTTTTATTTTATTTCTCTGTATACGTGACGATGGCTCTATTCATTTTTTCTCTATCTCTCCCGTTTACCCAAACAACTTAGGTTTTGTTCGTGCTGTTTGTCTTACTGACTTCAAATTGCCATGCAACTATTAAGACCATAAATCTGAATGAATTTCATTTTAAATTATATATTTTATCCAAAGTCCTTAAAGTTTACCGTTGCTCATGTTTGACGCATCTTTTGATTTAGTTTGATCTGTTTGTTAAATAGAACATCAATTCATTAGGGGATGATTTAATGCTGGAACTTAATTTTATTGTGACCTTTTATTCGATTTAGTCGTCTAAAAGCACATCTACAACGTATGGTTCAATTAATGCCGCATTTTGACTTTCATGATATCTTTGTTGCCGTAAAAATATGAAAGTTATTCTGCTTTCCAAAATGGATACATGGTAGATGATACTCAGCTTCTTGCAATTATTTGTTTGTATGGAAATAATTAAATATTGCGGTGATAATTGTGTTTTATGTTATAATTTTACTGAAGTTGTATTTCGGAAGACATTTTGATTTAAGATATTATCTAATATTATATAAATTAATGTTTTGAAATAGTTCTTTCAAGTTGGTTATTTGGTTGATTTTGTTTAGATGTGTATCAACATCTACTGTTTGTTTAATGACAAAATTACATACTTTGAATGCACTGATATGCCTACATATAAAGATAAAATATATTCTCCGTCATATTTTTGTATAAAATTGTCTTGCTTGTAATTTAACTGCAAAATGGTTTCATAATATCAGAGTGTTATTTTCCTGTTTAAAGGTTCAATATTTACTCGTAGATGTAACCCTAACAAGTGCTAGCACACAAGGTTAGATTAACTTAGGAACATTTAATTAAAAGATGTTTCCACTCTTTTTGAAACCATGCGGATCCGAGACCGTGTTGACAGATGAACCTATCGTCATACCCATAACATTATATTACTAGCATCATTCTACAAAGAACAACAATATTCCTTCAAGTCCTCTCATCATCTGTAAGGAAACGATCCAACACTCACTGTCATATTTGGCAATTATTATTAAATAGCATTTCAGCATTATTTTCTTTGTTTATACATAAGTTTTTTTTCTCTTCTGGGTATTATCATTGACAGTTGGGATCTTTGCGTTTATTGAAATAGTTCAGCACACTCTTAAGTCTAAACACATGACCTTACAGCAATTCCTGAAATTAACTACTCGCTCATTCTCATTTAAAGATTGTACCTGAAGTATTCTTTGTGGACTCCTTGGTCGACTCGTTCTCTACGCTGTTATCTCAATTAATAGTATTTTGCATTAGATGGTCAAGTTCGTCTCTCTTTACGATCGCTGAACGTTTTCATTGTTTTCTCTGCACAGATGCGCACCAGCATTGACAATATCTTCCTTAATTTTGAATATAACAATCTGGCCATTTTAAAGTCAATAGTCACTTTTGTCTTTCTACTTTTCTCAGCTCTTGCTACAAGAAGGGTGTGTATTTTGAATTCTTGTTTTCGATGAAACTGGTGTATTACATCTTCCTATATATCTGAAAGAACATGGTAATGTTCAATGTTGAGTAAAATTCTATGATATCCTCAATTTATAGCCAAGTAATATGTTTTTAACGATATGAGGTGTGGGTCAGTGGATATCTGCTCGGAACGACAAATCATGGAGCCGAGTTCGAATTCTAGTTGAATTTCTTGCATTCACTTACGCTCAAATAACCTTGGGAAAGGTATTAATCCATCACTTCCATTCAGCTATGGGTTAAATTATAAGACAGATTGGTTACTATAACATTGGCTGGCAACCAGCCTACTGCAGAAGCAATATCAACCTATTGCGGGATAATCTTCTGCCCAGTCAATCATATCTGTTTCGAGACATGATCGCCGAAAGTGTGTATCAAGTATGGCACTTAACTGACTGACTGACTGAATAATCCACACTTAAAACATATACAACAATATTGCATGAAAATACATGTCATGTTGCACCGCCTATATTTTAATGAATGTTCCTTTGCTTAGATATGGATATATGGGTGTCGCCGATAACATATTCACAAACAAACACACGCAGACACACACACACAGACACACATATATAGATGAATTAGTGAACAAAATAAGAAACGTGTCTCAATTTAAAATGTTACACTTTTGTTAAACGCTTCATATCGAGTGAAAATAAAATCACTTTACAAAGTGACAGTGTATTGGGATGTTAGGATTTAGATTGATTCTTACTTGTCAAATATGTGTTATGTGTATTAAAGCAATAGATAATGAGTTATAAGTGTATATGTCGAATATTTTGTATGTGTATGTGTGTATAAAATCTTTTATCTGCGAGTAATAATAGATGTGTCAAGTCTTCTTTATTCTATCATCTTGTCGGATTCCAATCTACATATTCAGCACACATACGATCGTTTTCTACTTGATTTAAATTTAAACATTATCACTTTATTTACTACTAATTTATTATGTTAATATTCTGATAAATCTTAATTCTTCAATTAATGATTGAATAAGCGCATGGCAAATTCTATGACAATAATCTATCAGGAAGAATTCCCCTGATGCATCATTAAAAGTTTGAGCTTAACTTTAACAAAATATAGCAATGACAATCATGAATATGACGTTTTCTCTACTTGGTTCATCTCATTCTTCCTTGCTTGCATTCATTCTGTATTATTTTTAAGTATTTCTTGTCTCTCTTCTGCTCATAACCGTTCCCTTCTCTTTCTCTGCATTTATATTTCTTCCTCTCTATGGTACCGTATTCTCTCTTCCTTTATAATAATTTTCTTTTGAATATAATGCATTTAAAAATTAGATTTAATTTCATTTATTTAAGCATACGAGTAACACACGAAAGTAACTTGGTAGGTATTAATCTATTAGAAAATAAAAACCTTGACTTGCTATGTTTTTCACTGCGAGAACTGAATAACTTGATTACATATGATAAATAAAAATAAACGGATATAAATGATTTTTCTTAGTTGAAGTAGAATCAAGAGGAAGACAGCAAAGGAAGAAGTGGAATTATTATTTAAAGCAGAAAATAGTTATAAGTACAATAATAAACTTTCTTTCATTCTCTCTCTCTCTCTCTCTCTCTCTCACTTTCTCTCTCTGTTTGTCTGTCTGTCTCTCTGTCTGTCTCTCTCACTCTCTATCTCTCTGATCATTGATGTTATATATTTTACAGTAACACTGTTTTCGTTTTATATTTCTGGGCTGAGTTTTTTTTCAATCTATGCGTGTTTGTTTACATTGTCCACCGTTTCTATGTTTCAATTGTTGTGTCTGTGTGTGCGTTTATATCTCTTGCTCAAACGTGACACACGTAGGTACTAGGGTATTAAAATAAATATAAATTGCAGCATTAAATCAGAGTTATAATAGTGATAAATAGTTGCAGAAAAAGCACAAAACCCTATAAAAGTCGACTTGCATATACCAATGACATCTTCAAGACAACTAGTTGTAGCTGCAGATATTATTTGAGTGTCTTCCTTCTGTTATAATTAATTTGAACAGGAAAAGTTAAGGGGCATTAATTTGTCTCATAAGTATATTTGCTAGAATGTATATAAATATATATAAACACAAATTGATATCTATTCTCGTTTCGAAAAACACTCCGCGTATCTACGTGGAAGGAAAAATGGTTGTAAAAAAAGAAAAAAGAAAGAGCTAAGCACCTGAACATCAGCCAAAGGGATTTGGATCAAGTCAGCACGTAGCCCAAAGAAAAAACCCGAGGCGAGAATCAACTAACATAAAAGCGCTCAATACTTAAGCAGAGCTGAATAAGTAAATAAACCTAATGAGCCAACAAACCTACCAAGGTTTCACCTAAGTGGATCATCAGCCAGCGTTCCCTGACGATCTATTTAGGTGAAACATTAGTAGGCTCACTAGGTATATATATATATATATATATATATATATATATATATATATATATATATATACATATATATATATAGTCATTTACAGGCAAATCTGTTTCTCTTTATAACAGCTCGCTACTGTGAGACATTTGACTGCTTTTAGCCTTGGTTGAAACCCGACCGAATTGACATCAGCGATTTTACCTCTGAGCTATCGGTGCTCAGTAGAAGAAGGCAAACTTTTAGTGATATACCGTGTAAACATAGGCCAGTAGCTAAGCGTGTTCTAATTCATTTCTGAATTAATGGTATTTATTTTTTTAAGCATCGTTCATTCAGTAATGAATACGAACACTCTCACCTACTGCCGAGTGTTTACATTATTTATATAAAACTCTAAAATCGACTTTCCTCCATCAAACGCCTATAGCTTAGAGGTCGGGTTTCAATCTTGGTTAGAATCAAACGGATGTCTAACCGTACGATTAGGTGTGATCCAACGAAACAGAACTGCCGGCGGATGATTATATATATATATATATATATATATATATATATATATATATATATATATAATTTAAATTTTCAAAGATCGTATGGCTATTTGAACCAGTGAAATTGACCTCGCATCATCAGTGATCAAATCCTTATGATAAAATCCAATTGTTTGTTTGACTTTGTGTATGTGTAAATAAAATGGATTTTAGGGGTAGTGAAAAAATCTGGCATTTTTTTTTTGCAATAAGAAGAATAACCCGATGGTTAAAGACATTATATCTGTGTCGTTAAAAACTTTGAAGTCTGCATGAATCTGCTCCGTTAAGAGACATATTCTCAGCATTAGACGAACAATGATTTATCCCCACCTTGATATTAAGGAGTTTACAAAAAATACATGCTTGAAAAATACCTTTAATCAGTAAAACTACTGAAAACATCATCCTTGGCGTTAAACAATATCATTACTCAACACTATATATATATATATATATATATATATATATATATATATATATATATATATATATATAAAGAGATGGAGAGAGCAAGAGTAGAATGCTTGAAATGTGATAAGGTAATTTCCAATAGAGACCAAATCCAGAGATAACTCGATGTTAAAATTGATTGCTAAATTGAATAGAGTATTATAATCGGGACTCAAAAGTTTAATAATTTTACAAATCCATTGGAAATAATATAATTAGCAGCTCCAATAGCTCGTCAGACCAAATTCGTACAAAAATTTAATGCTTCAAATTTATCTAGACGAAGTCAAGTGTAATAGATGTTTTTTAATCGTGTCACCCCAAGCAAGGCATTCCACTGACACTATAACGCAGGGGGTTACAAAGAGCGATTGTGTACTGGAAATATCAGAAGAAGAGTGATGGACGACTTAGGATGTAAATAAAGACAGAGTTGGAGAGAGCAGGTGTTAGTAAGTGTGTTAGGAGGTGTCTATTGAACTTACATTTAAACTCCTGGAGGTTGTAGCCGTCGTGGAAGCAAGCATGCGGTAGGGAAATCCAAAGGCGGGAAGTGCGAGGAAAGAAGCTGTTCGAGTAGAAATTGCAGTTACATTTCATCGGTTTCAATGTAAAAGGGTGGGATCTAGTTGCCAATCTGGTATCTCGTGCAAATTCACATCTAGGGGGCACCAGTGATTTAAGTTCGTCAGAGCAGAAGCCATGAAAGTATTTATAGAAGCAGCACAGGGAAACCACGTCACACCGGTGAGAGAGATACTGCAGGCGGTATCAATCACATTACAGATTCTTCGCTGTATTTTGTCAAGAACCCCGAGCAGTATAGAAGGGGCATCCGACCAGATGTGGCAGCAGTACTCAATACACGGGCGGATGGCGGATTTATATAATTTCATGATAGATTCAGGCGGAAAGAATTTCCGGGTCCTGCACAGAGAGCCGACTTTCATAGCTGGGGATTTAGAAATGGATTCGACATAGTCATTCCTCTTGAGGTCCGCTGAGAGTGTCAGGTCGTAGTGATTTACTCACTGGGATGCAAGCCTGTTCTATGCTAATGGGAGGAAGGTGCGGTTGTCTGTGGTGGTTAATTGACAGCAGCTTCGTTTTGGAAGAATTGAATTTTACGAGCCATTTCTTACCCCAATCCACCACGGATTGGAGGTCCTTCTCAAACTCGCCTTGTTACCAACACCAGATTTCTGATAGAGGCGAGAGTAAACTGTGGTTCATCAGCGTCCATGCCTATTTGTGATCTTATGGTATTGGGGAGATCATTGATATAGACTAGAAAGACCTAGGATAGAGCCTTGTGGTACACCCGCGTTTGTAGGGTAGTTCTGAGATCATGTCCGTTTAATAACACCTTCAGTGTGCGGTTAGAGAGGAATGACCGGATTAAGTCCAACAAAAGTCCAGTTATGCCATAGCTTCGCAGTTTCCGTAGAAGGGCGGCATGCTATACTCTGTCGAATGCTTTAGAGATATCCAAGGCGACGGTTCGGGCTTCACCCTTCTTGTCGAGAACCTGCTATATATACCCGGTGATGGTCGTTAGCATATCAGCAGTAGACCTGGTGAAGCGGAAGCCATACTGTTTGTCTGAGAGGAGGCCATAGGCTGTGAGCTGCTGAACGACCTCGGCATTGATATTGGCTTCGAAAACTTTGCCGAAGATCGGAAGAAGGCTGATGGGGCGGTAATTTGAGGGGTCCGATGGTTCACCAGTGTTCTAGAATATTGTAACCACAGAAGAAGATTTCCAACAGGCTCCTGCAGGAGGAAGATAGGAAGAGGTTGTAGAGCTTAGAAAGGATAGACGAGAGTCCAGGGGCACAATTATTCAAAACTATGATTGGGATTCCATCCTCCACTACTCGCTTTGTGAGGGTCCAGTTTTGAGATTATGCTAGGCGTGATGTGGACCTCAATCAATTGGGCCTCATTTCTAGATGGGAAATCGAGTGTATGGATTCCAGACGAATCCAGAGTCGAATTGATCGAGAATCTACGGGCAAAGCATTCAGCCTTGTCCGCTGAGGAGGTGAGGACCTCAAAGTCGTTTATTAGTGGGGCTATTGAGGACTTACTCTTGCTAAGCACGCGTTTACACAGGCGCCAGTAGTCTTTGGTACCAAAACTTGGAGGATGCTATGCGCTGCTTCATTCTGGCAGCAAACAGCATCTTAGCTTCGTTAAGTACTTTTTTACACTTATTACGAGCTGAGGCGAAAAGGCGCCTGTTTTGGTCCGACGCGTGCCTTTGATAAAGCCGGAAGAAGTGATTCCGGTGGACAATGGCGCCCGAGCAAGCGGGCGTGAATCAGGGAGAGGAATGGAATTTAAGCTGAAATTTCCTGGCAGGGATGAATGCATCGATGCCAGTCTTAACCCAGGATGAGACCTCTGATGCACAGTCTTCGATAGGATGACTAAAAACATTGTTCCAAGGGAAGTCGCAGAGGAAGTCACGGAACGAATCCCAGTCTGCTCTTTGATAGCAGTAGGATATTCTGTTGGTCTGGGTTTCTTGGGTAGGGGTGGAGTGGAACGAGATGTTGACAGAAACTACGGCGTGATCAGAATGTCCGAGAGGCCAGAGCTGTCTGGTGGAGTAAGAATTTGCGGTGGAAGTGAAGCAGAGGTCTAGTAGCGAGTCCCTTCCGTTAGGGCTATTGGAGAAATCCACCCATTGCGTAAGGGATTGGGAGATTGAAAAATTAAAGGTGTGGACACCAGCATGGTCAGTAACAGAATTTTCCAGACACTTAGTGTGGTGGGCGTTAAAGTCGCCAAACACGAAAATATGGGCAGATGGGTGCGAAGAAATGGCCTTGTCGATATTGTCAGAGATGCTGTCAGTACCGAACTGTCAGTGGAGGAGGGGGAGCGGTAGAGGAAGAAGAGATAGCTAACAGAGCTTAGAAGTGAGAGACGGAAGCACATGAAAGAGTGGTCCAGGGATTCGATAGATGTTACACTAGCTAGTGGGAGGTGTTCACTGACATATACACCAAGCCCATGCATATGGACGTTGGAGTCCTTCCTGAAGAGGGGAAGGTAACCAGGAACATAGAACTCGGATAAGGGAAAAAAGAAAAACGTAAATAATAAAAAGAAGATAAGAGAGAAAGAAAAGGGAAAGAAAAGAATGAGGGGGAAATAGGTTTAACTGAACATATTAGACCTTAGCTTCGGCAAGCATCTTTGACCTAGGTTCAAAAAATGTTGTTGATGAAAGAAATGAATTTTGACCCGAGCTTCCAGTTGTCTGTTTCAAATGTATGACACTGAAATTTAAAATTATAAATTAGGAGTTGAATTTACGCTCGGAAAATAATGTCTGCTTTTCTATTTAATTTTAATCGTCATAATAATATCAGTATTATATTAATATATTTTTAGTAATGGTATCAAACGTGGTATCAAAGAAATTGAAAACTAGAAACCTAAAATTGATACAAATTAAAAATTTTAAAAATTTAAAATACTAAAAAAATTAAAATCCATCATGAAACAAATTTCTAGCACAACAAATAATAAAATGAATAAATTATCATGAAATCAAAAATATCTAATGAGAACAAATCTTGATACAAGGAAGCCCTCAGAAAAAAATAGTGTTAAAAAAGAATTAATATACCAGAAAAATTTAAAATAAATAAAAAAAGAGACACAAAGGCAACCCATCATTCTGTAATTTGTCCACTGTAAATACCGGTAAATCATTTTTCTTCTTATTATATATATATATATATATATATATATACATATATATATATATATATATATATATATATATATATATAACGTTAAATTGTTTTCAATAGTTTCCTAGTAGAAATGCATTTTTGGCAAGCAGTTTTTTGTCATAAATATTTAGTTATCAAGATAACGTTAGATAGTGTGTGGCAAATAAATACGCCCTTAAAAATGCCCATTGATTGAGGTCGCACAATATTTTTGTGGGAAACTTACACATTAATAGCTACTACAGCTGCATTTTCTGCGCTTGATATTGAACTTGCATTCATGTTAACTTGAATAAATTTCAAACTCAAAGAACGTTAATCGTCGGGGCAAATGAAAAAAACTGCCTAAATAATAATAGCTGACAATAATAACAATATTAATAAAAATTGGAATATTCATTTGTGGGAAATGTCAGTGTATATAGTATACTACTAATTCTACTACTACAACTATTACTACTACAACTGCTACTACAACTAATAGTACTACGAATAATAATAATAATAGTAATAATAATAATAAAAAGAAGAAGAAGAAGAAGAAGTAAAGGAAGAAAAGAGGAAGAAGAGGAAGAAAAAATAAGAAACTTAAGAAGAAAATACAAATGTTTCTCAGGACTAAAGAGAGCCTACATATTCAAAAGAGAACTTTAAGTTGGTGACGAAGTGTAAAGAAACCATAATACTCCTACTATAGCAGCAAATAAAAAGCAAAGAACTATGGTAAATTTTCGTTTTAAGTCCCGAAGACTTTTCCTCCCTTCAACTTTATCCAAAATAGCATTATTTCTGTACAAATGTAAATGCTGAACTCAATTCAACAATTAGTTATTGATGAAATTTATCTTTATTGATCTTAACAACCAGAAAAAATCAAACTTCATCTCGCACTTTTTGTCTCCCGTAACTCTCATGAAGTCATGTAATTAACTGCAGAATGGCGTTCTAAGTAGACGACAAATTTCGGCCGATTTACTTCCTTTACTGAAACCTCCGGCTATTTATTTTAAGTTATGAAAGTAATACGCGTAAAAATACAATAGCGTATTAATTTCATTAAAGGAAGTAAATAGCCGGAAGTTTCACTAAAGGAAGTAAATCGGCAGAAAATAGCCCGAAATTTGTTGTCCTACTCGGACAGATATTCAGCAGTTAATTATATGACTGCGTTAGAGTTACGGGAGACTATATGTAGTTCGATTTTTTCTGGACTTTCAGATAAAAAGGTAGGTTTCTTCAATAACTAATTGTTGATTTGAGTTCAGCATATATATTTGCATAGAAAACGAAAATGTACCAAAACTATATGTAATGTACGAAATGAACAAAACCATAGGAAGATAAACGACATAAAAATTCATAAAATATTTAATTTATGTCAATTTTGCATTAAGATGTATATCTCAATAGATATAATAGCTTTACTTCTATTTCCAGTACTGATGGGGTCTTTTTTATGATCTTTCCTCGAAATTAATGTGCAACATCCATATATTATTATGATCTCTTTGGCTTGAATGCATTGCTGTTCCTGAAATTCTTAGGTGGATGCGTTTCTGTTATTTGGTAAAATTCTGTGATTTTGTAACTTCAATCGCCAAGGTTTGAAAACCTGCTTTTTTATATTTGCTCAACGTTATTTTAAAAACTGGTCTGTTAAAGTGCTAATCCACAACTGGCATTCAAACTACATCTGAACAAGTTATATAGATATTCCGAACACTTCCAAATTTTTTCATCTCATGAGGTTCGACCGACTTATTTCTTACTCCTAAAAGCGCAAACTAACGACACACGACTCAAATTTACTTATGCAAATTTTTGTTGAAAAATACGCACATATTTTGTACATATACAACTGATGTTCATTGTGAAACAATGTCCAAAATGAGAACCTCACGATTTCTGAATTCAGAGTTATCATTCTTGTCTATCGGTTGCCACCCAACACTATTTTCTGATAGAAAAGAAGAGACAGAGCCATACATTTCAAAGATGAATGAAATTAATTTGGCAGATATTCTAACTAGCTCCACTGACTCCTTAATCCTCTCTCTCTCTCTCTCTCTCTCTCTATATATATATATATATATATATATATATATATATAAGGGAATTGTGTATTTGTATTTGTGTACGTGTGTAGGTGTCCAATTCTTCCGTTAATTTAATTTTATACATAATGATGGATTAATATTTTCTAGAGTGTATGCAGAAGTATAACTGAGTCGACGCTTACGTATATATCACCTTCTTAATATCTATAAATATAGCATTCTGTATCCCGCGATATAGGCTAAAATTCTTCTCGTCTTGGATATGACGATAGATTACATTCGGCGAAAATATCTTTGATTAGAAGTTTCTGAGGACCGCGGAAAACCTAATTTTTGTTGTTCCCAGATCCATCCTGAAAGGGGTCATATAACCTGTTAGCATCCCAGACATGGGCAATGAATTAAGCTCCAAAAACATGTCAAATGTCAATGGTACTATCAAATATGCAATTATAGCAACATACTAGAAGTTGAGCTTTGAAAAAGTTACTATGTATACATTTTCGTAAACCAAAAAACAGCAATATATTTGACTATCAAATAAAACTCACTTTACAAAAATGAGTCAATGAAGACTGATCTACACACTTATTTCTTACAAATAATACATATTCCGTTCACACGAACCCACGTTAACTCACCCATTTGATTTGATGTGTTGTAAATCAAAATTAACGCCATAAATCAAGCAACAAATTCTGCATATACAAAGTGTATCAAATATACATTTGAAAATTCGGGGTGAAGATCTCTCACACTAAAACAAGAGATCATTGTCAATAAAAGCATATATTCGCAATTATTTTTCTTTTTCACTTAAATTAAGAATTTGAATTGTATGTGGCACTGTGTTTTAATATATATTCGTATATATTTGTCAATCGTCTATATTTTATGGCGACTGTGTCTTCAACGCATAGAGTTTGTAGTAGTGAGTTAACTGTGAAGTAATCCGTTAAAAGTTGTAAGGATATTCATAAACGGAAGATATGATTTTACATACGATCGCAGGAATGGTCATGGACGTGAGGCTGCAGGGATTCACAAGATTACGTTTCCAAATCGAAGGCATCCGAGTCACTCAACTTTTCTGCTGTTTATCGTCGCGTGTCTGATCTGTGCCTTCACAAATTAAGAATCGAGAAATAGCGAGATCCGATCTCAATCATTACTATGAAGCACACATTCTAGACGCTGTCGGGGACGATCCAGATTTCAGTGGTTCTGGGCATGGTAGCAAATTGCATCCGGCAGCAAGGCCTCTGATTAGGAGGTAAGCGATGAGCATGGAACCACCTCTGTTTGATTGCTGTTGTTTCCAGGTCCACTCTGGCCCGAAGCATTAGCACCTGTTAGTGTCCCAGCTATGGGTAAATAGTTAATGCCAAAAATGGGGGGTCTTGTGTATGACGGTAAATTGCCTCTACCAGCAACGCTTCTGATTTCGAGGTTGTGAGGAGGGTCGAACCACCTCTTAATTGTTGTTGTTCCCAGATCCAACCTGACCCAGAATGGTAAAACCTGTTAGGATCCCAAGTATTTAACCCCCAAATTGGGATAAAAATCTATGAAAGTATAAAAATCGACGTTTATAAAAAATATAAATTTTTGAAAGAAAACATTATTATCATAATACATTTTTGAATACAAAACTAGAAGGCATTTTAAGTGAAAAAAATATAAATTCATCAAATTCCCACTAAATCAATCTTTTCACTATAACTGAACATTAACTAAATATCTTAAACCCCCACCTTTTTGTCATTAAATAATCCACAGAGGTTGATATGCCGTTAAATAAAACAGAAACTCAAACCCAGATTTCAGCACACGTGAATTGGCCGTAGAATGTCTTACATCTCTTTCTGTAGCAGGACGGGGAATTCAAGAGTAGATCCATAATCAGTATAATTTTAACGAGTTGAGTTTTGCATTTTGATTACTCATCATGCTATATTATTTTCGATGTTTACGGTACAAACTCTCGATCCATTGCTTGTCTTTTCAGTTTTGTATGTGGATGGAGAACATTTGGAAGTTATAGAATCACAAAATGATACAACCAACTTTTTCGGCGAATCAGTATACATAGATTACAATACAGGCTAGACATTAATATCATTATACGATTAATGTAACGGCTGGAATTATAGGTGACTGTCCGGCAGGTCCATATATTTTCCCAGCACGTCTTACATGATCTGTCTAGAGAGACATTATTTCATGGACACTTCAGGATATTCTAGAGGATAAATTCCTGTTAATAGGCAGATGATTTGATTCATGCCTGATGAGACTTTGGCACATTTTAATTATATTTTTCGCAATGCACTGGGTGATATCTACTTTGCTAGTCAGATAGATTCCGTAGTTTGCAAAATCGACCAACGTCAATCATTTTTAATTTTATCTGTGAGACAATGTAAATTTAGCTTTATGCAACAGGCATTAATAATCCAGAGATACTTTAACAAAGTATCATGGGTACATGGGAATCTATTCGACACCATCTCAGAGCATTTGAAAGAATCTACCTGTCAAGTATTCGACAGATAAATGCATGTCTAGAATCAATCAATTTTTAATATTTGTTATGAGATGACCTGTTGAAGTAAAACAATGGCCTCTTGGAAATATATTTATGTGAATATTTGACTTTGCTTTGGTATTAGAAAACCACCCCAAATCGTGTAAATATATTTTTGGATTGTATACTTGATTTTAAATTTAAGAGAGTCTACTATAATCTTTAACGTAATGTAGGTTTTACGTACACATATGGATGATTGTCCTACATTGTTTTTTAGGAAACAACCCCAAAGTTATAACCCAAATATATCTTCTGAATGTCTAATGCTGTTGAGATTTTCGAAGGATTTGTAATTCATTCAGGAACGCTTTTCTGTAATGTTTGAGCAATTTCTGTGAGAGCAGCTATCATTGTCTTTAGACGTTTTTATTTTGTTTATTTTGGTTATTTACGGAATTTCTTTTTTAGTTATACCATAAAGCAAACGGAAATGCACCAATACTCTGTCAAAGCAATGTGGTGTTCTTTCATGTATTTAACCCTTATGAAGGGGTGTACGTGTAATTGAGTAAGAAAGAAAAATGAAAGAATGTTAAACAAAATGAAATAAATTTGAATTTAAGAAAATACACTTATGAGGGTTTAAGTTTAATGGAGAATATAGAACTCTTCTTTGAAGGAGGAAAGGAAAAGTAAAAAATGACTGAGTAAAACTAGGACTACATGTCGAATTGAGATGTTTCAGAAATTGGGACAGCTAGAATTCTGACCAAAAATCTAGTGATGTATAGAAATTAAAATAAGAAAACCAAAGTTATTATTATTGCTTTTCTATTATTATTATTAGAAACAATTTAATTTTTTTTTAATTCAATGATTGAATAATCTCCGTGATAATCACACGTCGAGAAAATTCCCTATTGCATAGTTATATATATGATCTTAACAACTTTAAAAATATTACAATAAGAAAAATAAATATATCTTAGAATATTTACACATGAATATAAATGTAGGTCATTATTTAAAGAAAAAAGTATATAAATAAAATGATTTGAAGTTGAAATTTTTTCTTTACACCTCTTTTCACTTGAGAGTTAACAAATCCTTTATAATCCATTTCTTTTGGCTGCCTTTCACTCATTCTTTTTTCGTTTTATTCTTTCTTTTTTCACTGAAACCAAACAGCGTCTCTGCTGTGATTTTTATATTTCTTCGCAATCCAAAAGAGAATAGGATATTATATGATTTATGAGTTCGTAACGTACATGATAACTCAGAATTTAACAAAAGAAGTAAAACAATTATAAGATGATGATGAGGATGATGATATCAAAAATGCTAGCCAGTGACCAAATAGAAGAAAGCTGAATCCAAAATACCTAATCATAGCCATTTCTTCATCCAAAGAAATATTGTTTATTTAAATCAATTTACAAACTAAAAGAGTCTGATCAGATAAGTTTTTAAGGGTTGAGACTGAAAGTTTTATGTATGTTGCACAGGATCATATTCTGATTATGCATGACTTCTTCTTCTTCTTCTCTTCTTTTTCGTCGTCGTCGTCGTCTTAATATTCATCGTCTTCTTGTTCTTGTGCCGTGTCTTTTCAAGACGTATGTGATCATGACCCACTTACCCTTTATTCCTTGTCACTCTTAATAATCCTTCTCCACTCTAGTATCCATCTGCACCTGACAATCAGGTACGTTATGCGCTGCTTCCTTTGCGCCTCTATTTTTCTAACCGTCCCGTGAGGATTAGGTTCTCCAAGACCTTCTTTATCATTACATATCACAAAAACTTCTGCTGTCTTTTCTTCATGTTAAGTATCAGTCACATTTTTAGTGTCCATTCTCTCCAAAAAACCTCATTGCCCTCGTGCTTTGTCCATGGTATTCTCAGCATCCTTCTGTAGAACCAGATGTCGGTTGCTTTAAGTCTTTCCTTCATCTTCAATGAAAGTTCCCAGCATTCGTGAAATTGAAGATCAAATATCAATCCAGTATTCTCTTCGTTTCCAGTGAATTACTAAGCTAATATATTGATAAAAACTATGAAAAAAATGAGTACAAAATTCATCATAAAAAGATATGTTAATATCTGCATTGGAAGATTTTCCTCACAACGAAATAGACACGGCTGTAGAATAGCATGAACAACATTCTTAATGTGTAGTTCATATAGTAGATGTAACTGTTTACTGCAGTAATCTAATGAGCAAAGATCAAATAATGCAAGAAAATCAACTAAAAATTATTATCAGATAAGAAACAAGTTAGCACACTGACTGTACCAAGTGTAAGAAACATCAGTGTTATAGTTTCTGCAAAACTAATAAATACAAAGACCTGGAAACGGAAATAAAAAATAATATGATAGGTTCAAACTAAAATGTTCTTGAGGTTGGGACTTTGGTTCAGATCAAAAGAAGAGATCAAAAACACATCATCAACATCCGTGGGGCAACATCTCTCGTAAAAACAAAAAAATATCTCTAACAATCTCAACACATATCTTTCGAAGGGTTACGTCTATTTATGTATTTTTTATTAGTCATTGTTTTTAATCTAATTAACTGGAAACAACAAATTATCACATCTTTCGCTTACACTTAGTCATTGTTTACACGCCTGTTCAAATTAATTCAAACAACTGCTTTCGTTTCTCTTTTTCATATACGGTTATTTTGAGACCTACTTGAATGACAGGGTGTAAGCAATTTATATTTTTCCCTCAGATTAGGTCTTTTGCCGTGTTGTGCAGTAATATCAATTTATATTAGTGTATAACGAAAGTTTTTCAGCCTTGAAAATTCTTGCTTTACCCGTTTTTTCATCAGATTTGTATAACTTCCTCACATTATTGTCTTCATTGACGATTAGTTTTACTACGGCCATAATATTCGACAGAATTTACTTCAATTAAAGCTTAAAATAATTGTAACGCTACACGAGCACATTGGCTAGCCTTACAGAGAAATGTCTTGTATTGTTAGTGTCAACCATTCACCCGTCAATCGTGTCATCAAGCCGAAGAAAGAAACTGGATCTATCAGACCAAAACGTAAAAGAAAATGGTGTCGGAAGAAAAAAAAACTAATTTAGTAAACGACGCATACGTGATTAAGAAAAGTGTTAAAAAACCCAGAAGAACATTATACTTTATTTTTCAAATAATTTGCATAATTTGTACGACTCGGCATGTCAAAAATATTTATTAAAGTAATAATGATTTAAAGTAATAATGATTTACTGTCATTGAAGAAAAGTCATATTATAAAAATAATTAATAACGCAGGTAATTCGTGTGAAAATTTTAAGAAACAATAATTCCGTATATCTATAAAAATATACGATATTGGAAAAGTTATAGTTAATATGACAGTTTTTACTGGCGAACTAGCGCTTAATTTCAATAATTTATTTCACACGGGTTTTAAAAACTGAAATGGTTGAAGGCATAATTCATTTTTTTTTAAAAATACCAAGAATTCTTTAATATTATTTCTTTTGACATTTCACAAAAGTGATTTCAGGATAGATGAAATTAAACATATTTTTATTGATTTAAATACTTTTTTAAATTATTTATTTTACCTCCCTAAATAAATTATGATATATTAACATGCTGTATGTTGGTGTTCAAAATGTTATGTTAGTTCATATAGCAAATAAGCAGATTCCACAAGCAAATAATAATAATAGTAATAATATAGAATGCATTAAATATCAATTTCAGCACAACAGATTTGGTTGTCAACTGGGTTAACTTAACAAGTGAGTTATGCCTCTTAGAGGCTGATGCTATGTGCATCTTTGGTCATGAGCGTGTAAAGCAGAGTAGCATCATAGCAGGGGTTCAAATATTTTTTGTGTTTTGCAGGTGCGCACTTACACTCACACACACACACATATATGTATATATATATATATATATAGAGAGAGAGAGAGAGAGAAAGAGAAAGAGAAACATTTTCAAAATATGTGAAGGTTCTAGACTTTTCAGTACAAATTCTTTGTATGTATTTTCCATTGAAATCCACTTAAAAAACAGAAATAAAAAATATGAGCACCACTAATTACGTAGTAAACTAATTTCTTGTTGTTTCTGTTGCAATAGAAGATTACTCATTATTTCTCTTAATATTGCAACTAAGGAAACCAACAAATTTAGTTAATGTTAAAAATGTTTTTGTTTAGTTATAACTTTTATCGTATAATTCGTTGCATATGCAAATCGTGATATCACAAAGAGAATTCTTTTACGACAGATTTGCCCTAATTGTTATATAAGACTTTAGAGGCAATGTAAAATGAAGTACGGATGGATTACAGAACGAAAAGAAGACGCACATGAAAAATTTATCAGGATAATAGGGTAAGCAAAAGATTGGGGTCAACAATATATATCCCACGCAACTTGATTTGGCACAAAGTCGATGGAAGCAACTGCAGACTAATTGAGATTGTTTTGCTATTTTACTTGTGTTTCTAGTAAAGAATTTAGTTATTTCTCTACACGCCGAGTGTTTCTGATTAATGAGCTAAACTGCGATAAAAGACGTGCAGCTTCAAATCATTCATAAGCGTTCGTATGTATGATATGCAAAGTAAAGCTTAGTTTAATGTACTGAAGAATTCATTAAATGCTTCATACAATAGTATATCTAAAAGTAATATGCGAAAAGAAAAAATACATTGTGGAATGATCACCCCGTGTCATTTGCAGAAAGATTAAAACCTCCAGTATACATTGGCGTGCACGTTATATATGCGTGCATGGTTTCAATGAGGCAGGCATTCAGATATATCAATGTACGCGTGTCTCAGAGAAATTCAATGTTTTTGCGTGTTTAGAAAGAGAGCATAGCTTGCTGTTATGTTGCTGATGTGATCAGGTTACGACTGAACAATCCTGTCATATAAAAACGCGTTTATTTAAAAGGAATAGAAGATACCCGAAGGGGTGAAACTTATGCAAAATTATGTAATAATATGCGCACAAGAAAACAAAATATAAAAAAACTATTAACTAGGAAGCAAATATATCTACACAGAAAAGGACGAATTGTAATGGCTAAGTTGAAAGGAAAGACTAATATATTCGCTTTGTAGTCAAGTAACTATGCAACAGAAAGACGCGTACTCATGCGCGCGCACACACACACACACACACACACACGCATATATATATTTATATATATATATCGAGAGGGAGAGAGACTGTTGATAGGCTCGCCTTGAGAAATCGGAGAGTGTGATCGATTATTTACATAGATGGTAATACCATAATATCGTATACGTATTATACTAGCTCTTCCCATCACTTATGTGTAATTTTCAGCACAGATATGGTAATGTAAACTGGGGTAACGTACGTGCAACAAAGGACAACTCTGAATTCCAACCTGTGGCGGATCCTTTGGAGACCGTTTTTGCACGAAATTTCTATTTGCTTTTTTCCAATATCGTCCTTATTTCTGCAAAGGACTTCATCACTAGAGCAAACTGATATGTGCTTTTAACCTAGCTGTTAGTTTTAAGAAAGATGCTGCTGGACCTTTATACACCGAAGTCATATATATCTATAGTCAAAAACAAAATTCAGATATAATAATAATACTGTGTTCAGTTTAAGGTATATAAAATGAAAAAAAAACAGGTCAAACATAAAATATAACGAAAGGCAATACTTAAAATATGGCGACTATTTCGAGCAAACAATGCTGAATATGTAATACAGTAAAATGTAATTATGATCTATAATATTATGAAGAAAAGCGTTATAAGCAAAATATGAAAATATGTACATCTCATACATCCACGCAAATACACGCTAAGACATATTCCCAATATATATATATATATATATATATATATATATATATATATATATATATATGTGTGTGTGTGTGTGAATAAATTTAAACTTATCACTATACTCATTTCGAAAAACCCTTCGAGTATATACGCGGAAATAAAAAATGGATGTAAAAAAAAAGAAAGAGCTATGCAAGTGAACATCAGTCAAAGTTCGTAGCCCAAAGCAAATAAGCTGAGACGAGTAATCTATAACAAAAAAACACTCAGTATGTAAGTAGAGCAGACATAAGAGAAAACCTGAAGAGCCAACAAACCTACCTAGCTAGGTTTCACTTAATCGGATCGTGAAGTAAGATATATATATATATATATATATATATATATATATGTGTGTGTGTGTGTGTGTGTGTGTGTGTGTGTGTGTGTGTGTGTGTACGTGTGTGTGTGTGTGTACAAAATCACAAATATTCTTCTACAACTTACCTATATATATATATATATATATATATATATATATATTTTAATCATTTCATCCCGAGCAAGGCGGAAATGCCACTGAAGTGCAGGGGGCTACATAACTGTAAAAAGATAAATTAGAAAAGAGTGAGGAATACAAACTAGTGAGAAAGGAGCAATAGAAAGCTGAGAAAGCAGGTGCTATGACAGATACATAGGGGGAGAGAAAGGGAAGGTTATACGGGGGTGAGGATAGAGCTAGAGTCCAGTGGTTAGTAGATCAGTATTGACTTTGCATTTAAATTTCTGGAGGTTGTAGCCGTCAAGAAAGCAAAATACGGGAGCGATTTCCACAGGCGGGAAGTACGAGAGAAGAAGCCGCACGAGTAAACACCTGTTGAGGAGACACCAGTGACTTAAATTCGTCCGAGCAGAAGCCATGAAAGTATTTATATAACAGAAAAAGGAAGGCCACATTTCGACTGAGGGGAAGTGGCTGCAGTCGAGCCGCCAGATCAGTACCTATCACATTACAGACTCTCCTTGTGGAGCCTGTCAAGAACACTGAGGAGAACGGCAGGGGCGCCTGACCATAAATGGCAACAGTACTCCATGCACGGACGGATGGTTGACTTGTATATATGCAGGATGGATTCAGGCAGAAAAAACATCCTGGATCGACATAGTGACCCAACCTTCTTAGCAGTAGATTTTGCTATGGATTCAATATAGTAGTTCCATTTGAGGTTTGAGGACAGGGTAAGACAGTGACACACACGTTCTTATTAAGGCATACATAACTTACATAATTTACCAAATATATATATATATATATATATATCCTTATTTTCTCAATGTATATATATATATATATATATATATATATATATATATATATAAATTATTTTTTAATTATCAGCGCTAATATTTATTGGGATAATTATTTTTATTAGAGTATACGTAAATAATATCCTGTACAAATATGTATGAGAACATATCTCATTAGCCAAAACTTCATCATGTTTCTAGTGACCTTCCGACAATTTGTTAAACAACGCCACGCCCATTTATTTTGTCAAGATGAATCAGGTCATACACTAGCCTTAAAATATCCTCCTGTCATATTTTACACTTCAGCGTATATACATGTATACAAGTATCCATGCATTTGGGCAGCAAACTCAGCCCAAATCTCGCCAAAGATCAGAAAAATGGTCCTTTCATGTAGCACTCTAGTAATTACCTCAATAATCAATTTCGTTACTTTACAAGAGGCTGACCAGGCCTAGTACTGCTGCCATAGTTAAACTGGAGTTGTTTCGTACTTAATTTATTTTGCGTAGAGACCGAAATCATCTCTGCGTTCTTGATGACAAATTTATTTTCACACTTTAGCTCCTCCACTCTCTATCTATCTATACGTTACAAGCCTCTCATTGCTCTATAGCTAATTAAATAGAAATTACTCAGTCAATTCTGTACTTCAACCTGTTCCACGGCTAGGACTCGCCATTCACTGCACATTGTGGATATCAACTCTCATTTTACTCTATTCGACACGTCAAAAGTAAGTTTTAATTAAGCAGCTTCTTCTTTGAATCATTTCTTGGTGGGTTCCACGACTAAAATGTTGTTTTTTGTTTCTGATCATCACAATCTTAAGCCGTTCCAGTTTAGTTTTAATCGTTACCTTCCACACTTTTCTGCATAATGTGTGCATTTAAACTGTAAACCCTATCTCGAGTGTCTTCCTAGACGTGTACAGGTATAATACCACTTAAAAATACCATGTGTGTAATTATATTGAATTTGTTTATTTAGTGTTTTATATATTTTAGATAGAGTTCAAACTCTGAGCGTCCTTGTTTGTTTTATTATACAATTTTTATGTGTGCATGTATATGTGTGAGATTATGTGCGTATCTTTTAATAATGATTTATGGAGATTGAGGATCAACATTTTTTTTCATTGGGTGAGTTCCTTCTTGAATTCCGGTTGAATTCATGGCATTCACTTACGCACAAAAACCCTTGGGAAAGGTTTTAAGCCGTCTCTTCTCTCCAGTTATTGGTCAAATAGTAGGACATATTGGGTTCGATAGCCTTGGTATGCAACCAGTCTACCGCAGAAAGCAATGGCAACTAACTGCGGGATAAGTTTTTGCTCAGTCAGTCGTGTCTCTTTCGAGACATGATCGCCCAAAGCATGTATCACGTATAAACTGACTAACTGAGTTCCTTCTACTATCTCTAGTTGTTTTCACTACATTTAATATTATCTGCGAAACTGTTCCAGCCATGATGTTTTCCTATGCAGTATGCTTAGTGAAAATTGCTGAAACTTTAGAAAAAGCCAATATTCGCTTTCTTTTATACTAAGAACATTAATTATACTGATAAAGAGATGATCCAAATCCTTTTTGTCAATTTCCACACATTGTTTTTTGAATGTACGATAACTTATTAATCAAACGAGAGAATGGAATAAGAATTAAGGAAATGAAAAACTCCTGTTCAATTTATCTAATAACGGGTGATTAACTATTTTTCTTATATATACAACTTAACCAAAAATAAACTTGTTTTTATTTATTAGAAATGACAATTGGCCTAATATATAAAAGGATTGGTCGGATCCAGTGACTTGACGCAAGGATTCGCGATGTAAATATTAGAATACTGTCCTGAGATATTTGGAGTAGATATGGAACTAGTGCTATAACCCTGGTGAGAAAAATAAAGGATTAAGTTCGAAATTCTAAACACCTGAAGACGGTCAGATAATACAACAGCCGGAACCTCGTAAATAAGGCAACAAAGACGATGACAAATTTACGAACAATGTAAATAATATAAATGATTACAATAAACATCTTAGAAAATAAAAAAAATATTAGGAATACGCTATAATAGAAACATTTGCCAAAATATCTCAAGCTGTGTAATGCTCGGTTTTTTTTTGGGGGGGGGGATAACATGCATCTTGGACGTAAAGAAGTCTGAGAGAGCGTTCTACAAGTCACGCTCATTTGTGAATGTTTACCCACGAAGCTTATTTTTCAGAGAACATATGTAGTAGTATTCAGAGGGCGCAAAGTCTTCAAAGTATGTTGAATGTGAGAATATCTCACAACTAAGTCGCTGTATTGAGCCCCTAACCAACTGCAGAAAATAAGCCGGGACGTTGGCATTGTAGGAGAGTATAACCTTGAGATTAAATAATGCTAGCTTTTTCTGCTTCAATGTATTCTTCACGCTTTACACTTGCAGCGAGTACATCTCCCAATGATTGTCTGGACTGTCGGTAGAATATCATAGTGCACAACTTGTCAACTAATCCACCAGATACAAACCTTGATTTTGCGGAGGTATAAAGGTAGGCCTCCAATGTGAGGGAAAAGATCTTATGGTAACAATCAACGTGTGACACGCTTGGGAGTGTCAGAGAAACCATCTTTTTTTCACTGCTGTGCACTCGATCAAATATATTGCGGTGCCAAGGAAAAAACTTAAAACAGGTTGTCAAACCTTGTCTTTTTGCTAACTATTTGTTTAAATGTTAAGAATACTCTTTGTTCTGCAGCAGAAATTTAACTGTTTTATCAGAAGCCTGGAAGCATTTGGCTATTATTGCCCGCTATGGCCGCCTTCCAGGCACTCGTCTTCCAGGCACTCGTCTTCCAGGCACTCGTCTTCCAGGACCTGTTGCAGGCCACTGCTCAGGTTATATGTAAGGAATAGTTGTTCCCATCTGAACTTCTGAAATCAATGCCTGGTGATGTTTCACTCACATCATTTTCACCAAAGTATTTGGCGATTTGATGCAGTTGAAGACACGCACATCTGTTCATGAGGCAGAGAGCGCCTAACGATTAAGCTTGAGACTGGCATTATTTCTAGCTACTGATATTGCTATAGCTGATTTGTGAGCGCAACGCACCTGCATTTGTCACGAGCAATGCTCTTACCCTACCTTTTTTCAAGTATCTAACTAACTCATTTATGTACTAGTAATATCTGCTTTTCACAATAATATTTTATCTACGACACACCCACTACACTTACTCACACACACACAGACACACACACACACACGAACATATATTATAACTTTAATGTATGTTATATTTAAGGGTTCAAATTCTCAATATGACAGATATTCAGGTATGTTAAAATAATAGTGGATACCGCTTCGTGTTGACATTAAGTGTCGACATAACGAAATTTTCGGTATTTATTGACCAAGCAGTTTACACAATTCTCCTCGATTTCTATATGTTACCCTTTTCAATTTCAAATCATTAAATGATTTATCTACTGCTTATCTTGGTATATTGTGTGACTTTTTATAGTCAGCCCACATTGTTCCAAAAATGTTCCTCCTTAAGACCAAAATTACACTTGATCTGAGGAAATGATTGTTTTATTTTTATTTCCCTCTAAGAAATTCTTAAATTCACTAAGATGCACGAGATTAAGTTTTGTGAGAGAATACATATAAAAACATTATTATTTGAAGATAGAAGTATAACAGAACACAAATTAAGCAGAGCAAAGATAACAATTTGTCTAATATTTTTGGAGATCAGTGTTTTGTCAAAAACGAGAAAATTTAAATTCCACAAGCATGAAATCCAACATAAAATATCGTATATAAATTATAGTTTATATATTATATAACAGTTTTGGTGCTATACACGCCTTTCTTATGAGTACTGATTTAATCTTTCAGGAGCTCATCGTGACGTTACGTTGAACATTGAGGTAGTTCCATTTCACGTATCAATTATTATTATTTTTCTAATAGCTCAGAAATAAATTCAATATTATTTCTCTATATGTAAAATAAAGTATGGGTGATCACACAGACAAGTTTATTTTTATCTAATGTGTTTTAAAGAAGACTAAATAAAAGAATTGATATGCACTTAATGTATTTCAGTGTAAAGAAGGAGTCAGTGTTATATAATGGCTTGGATTTTTTCAAGTTTTCCTTTAAAATATTCATCAATTAGAAGACCGAGGAGAATCAAGCAAACCCAACAATGCAAATCATTTTTAGAAAAATGTAGTGTATCTTATAACATACGCGCACATACAGGCTACAGTTAGTAACTAAGAGAAGGGAGGCATAGTAGCAGGATAATTTGTTGCATCCCCTTTGTATAGACACTGCTTGCGCAAACGAAAGATTTATTTTGAATGTTCGGCTTATGCTCAAGTACAAACTAATGCAAACACACACACACACACACACTATATATATATATATATATATATATATATATATATATATAAACATACATATGTATGAGAAATGAAAAGAGAAAATTAACTTTTTCAGTTCATTAAGAAATTTCATGAAGTTACGTGTAGAACATACAGTCGTATATTAAAAGACGTTCACTTCTATACAGACAAATATTTATTGTTCAGAAATATTGAAGTTATATCCCTATATATGCATAAGATAAAACGTCGCTCGGATTCACTGATCACGTATAAGTTTGCAAGCAAAAATTATTGTAAAGCATAATCAGAGTTCCTTGTCAGTCGTCTTTAATGATATATATATATATATATATATATATATATATATATATATATATATATAACATAGTGATGATCCATGTATACTGTCTTGATGAAGCCCCGAGGTCGGTCTGAAATATCAAATATAATAATAGAAATAAACAAATACTGTCAAAAAAATACATTTTTAAACTTGCAACTTTTTAGTAGTTTTTCCTATATATATATATTTATATAAATAAACAAATACTGTCAAAAAAATACATTTTTAAACTTGCAACTTTTTAGTAGTTTTTCCTATATATATATATATATATATATGTGTGTGTGTGTGTGTGTGTGTGTGTGTGTGTGTAAACCGTCACAAAGAAAATAATCCACAGTAACTCTAAATTAAAGTCGATATAAGCTTTCTCTCATATACATTACGAAGATCTTCTTTCTTGACGATCTTATTGCCTATCATTAACTGGTGATTTTAATAAACGTTATTCAAGGCCAAGTAAACGCCAGGATTTCGAAGCATGATTTTAAAGCCAGTGATGACTTTCTATTTCAACAAAGTTTCCATTTACTTCCTCTAAGGAGCCAAAGAAATTCAAGCGTTTCAAATACCGAGGCACGCTAATAAATTCATGTGCTAATACGGAAAAAATATTTAATTCAGGTAGTTCCATTATGATGGGAAACGTTTTAAGAGCTAATGCGTATATCTTTGATTATGCAAATAACAGCGTGTATCAAATATATTTATTATATTAGAGATATACAAAACTTCAGCTTCGTTATTATCTAATATTTGAATATTACATCAATGAGTTTGTTACGACCATAAAGAGAACCCGCATAAAGGAGCTTTTCTTTTCAAACAGAATGTGGTTTAACATACCTACTGAAATGGCTGCGTTCTCCCTACGGGGGAATTGTCTTAGTTCCACCGAAGTGTTGCTTTTAAATTATGTTCCATCATTATATAAAATGTAGCATATATATTGACAGAATGATACACACTAATTTTCTGCTTCGTATATGTTACGACCACCTGAAAATTACCTTCAAAATGAAGACTTCAAAATTGCTACAAGATTAAATACAGTCAGTGGACATTATCATATCTTTTGGATTGACTCCGATCTGTCTCGCTATACTTTGTTTTGGTCACACAGCTGTTGCTCTATGTAATTATTATAATCCAGATTATTTTCATTTAATATGATTTCCATCAAATGAGACATCCTATATTTATGGTATGATCATTTTCCCTCATTAATAAATATTCAGAATTGTGCGTGTATTCAGAGTTCATTGAAGCTTACACTTAAGCTAATACGAATTATCTCTAATGATTCAACTAAAATATTTAGGAGTGCGTGTGGGAAGTAAGGTTAACTCGCTATTATTTTTCGTTCCACTTTGAAGAGTGTAAGCTCGCGTGTTTGTTGCGCTTTTTACAGAATGACAGTCAGCCCACCGACAATATCACTTTTACTTGAATCGGAGGCAAATGGTATGACAGACGGCAGTGTCTTGTTGCAAATAGCGCAATGCACTGTGACATATAAAATTTGGAGGGATGTACACGAAAACTGTAAACGAAATTACAACGAAACGAAAGTATAGATATATGAGGAAGAGGGAGTTGTTCGTTTGAGTTTAAAATACGCTACCAAGAGCTGACAGTATAAAATTCTTTTGCTGCATCAATTTGGATACACGGCGCGACCCCTAGGATTACGAGGAGAGGATATTACCAAGCCGTTTTGGAATTACTGTTTATCCCAGTATGCTTGGATAAACAATAAATAATAAAATCCTTATGGAGACACTGTAGATTTCGACTTAGTAAAAAAAAAATTAAATAGACACGAAAAATCTGAAAAGTTCGGATTTCCTTTGAAATAGAAGCGGAATTATAGATTTTATTTTCAAATGCTTATCTCAAACAAAACACACACACACACACACACACACACACACACACACACACACACACACACATATATATATATATATATATACATATATATATATATATATATACTAATGACTGTATGTGAGAGCATGAGGCACGCAAGTGTGTATGTATTCGTGCGTTTGTGAGTTCGGTGCATCCACGCATGTACGTGTGTTCATGTGTTCGAGGGTACCGCGCTCTCTCTTGATAGCCAAGACTGTAAATATTGGTCTCTTAAAACTAGCTTCGACTAAAATTCACTATAGAAAATCGTTTGTTCCGTTGCTGGCAAGCACACAATCACACACACACAATCACACTAACACAGAATTTAGGTGGCTTTAACTCTTTGTAAATAACAGAGAAAAATTATTTTCTACATTTCCGGAAGTTATTGTAAGGAAATAAAAGAAAATTCATAAATGCTTACATGCACATGCATAAGTACAAATGCATAAACGTATATAGGTGTACAGACAGATTTATAGATAGAGAGGAAGTATATATATATATATATATATATATATATATATATATATATATATATAACGTAGAATATTTGGTAAAAGCCTGGTAGATTCCGATAGAGTCGAACTCAAAAGAACTCAATGATAAATTTGTTTATTTAATCTAACAGAGGTATATAATCTAGAAAGTTTTAAATTATTCTACTATTTCATGGGTAATACGTATTTTGCCGCACAAAAAAAAAAAACTGCTCGTCAGACCCAAAACATATAACAGTTAATATTTTAAAAAATCCAGTAAAGAATTATATCCAGGCACTCAAGTGCCCTTATCGTGATTTTCTTTATATAATCCTTTTCTGGATTATTTTGAATATTAACTGTTGTATCTTTTGGGTATAACGAGCAGCTTTTTTGTTCCGCGAAATACGTATTACCCATGAAATGTAGAATATCTAAATATTTTTTCGGGAGTATATATATATACTCAAACAGATGTACACAAAAAACATATATAGGGAACTAGTATATTTGAGTGTTTCTTAAAATGCACAGGCACTTTATGAAAACCCTGTATATAAATCACAAGATCTATCATTTTCATTATGTTTTCTGATAAAATATCGACCATAATCCTATGTAACAGTTAAAACTCACCGTTGTATTGAGATTGCTAAAACTATGTCGTCATGTTGTGTATATTTACACATTTTAACGTCTCTTTCATAACTTTATTAAATAATTTATAACGTTATCTTTTACTAATTGAAGAGGAGCGCACATTCTAAGTATTATTTCGTCTACAAATTTAATGGGTGAAGGTCTGACCTTACTTCTTTGGTACACCATAATCAAGCTTGTTTTCTTATCAATAGAACTTATTATGTCGTGAATCTCTGATGGTGCCTGTAGGAAATATCTAAGACTATCATATAGAAAGGAAAAAGAAAAATATATCGTAACATCTACATACGGGGTTAGACATTCCCCATTTCTTTTAACTTTTGGCTAATTTACCTTCTCCTACAAGTTCTCGAAACAAACATGAATTTAAATAATTCAGTTGAATTGTTTGGAACGCTTCCTCACTTCCTATGCGGCCTTTATCATCAAGGCACTGGAGGAAAACGATCTTTTTATGATGTAATGATGTGTAAAGCCCGACTATCTGTTCGTCATCAGGCTGAGATAAATAATATAATGAACTTCGTACAACAGAATGTATTTTCTTAGTTTTACCGCTTTGAATTCTGCACTGGAGTTCTAGAATATTTCCATCTACCACCTTCTCCCTAAATATGTCTATTTCCCATAATGTGGGTCTTTCTCTTGAAGCGTGTTGCAAGTTTTCTCTGTAAGTAGCAGTGTCGGGGCTCGAAATTATTCGAATTACTAGGGCTAACCTCTTATATTCTATCAGCTTCGTTGATTTGCTTTATTAGATTATCTCTAGATGAATCCATCGAGCGTTTCTGTAAATTTGTGCACACATTACCCCTCTGCATGTGTATACAGGTTTTGAGTCTTCGTTCGGGTTCGGGCCGGGTACACTAGCATCATCAATTCGGACATTGTATCTTTCAGGCGATCGAAATATTCCTTACATGCTAAAACTTGTATGGTTTCTAGTTAATGTAATTAACGATTCTACTAATCTAGATAATCCAGGAATAAACTTTGGTAATATTATCACATACTGATGAAACCCACTTTCAGACTGTGGTGGGAGTAGCTACAGACTGTACAGTCAGTCTCTCAGTTAGTTATCACACGTGATACACAATTGGGCAATCATGTATCTTTCGAGACATACCTGTCAGAATGTTTTCCTGCATTAGGTTGACATTACTTTCTGCGGTAGACTAGATGCCAAGCAAGGTAATGGAACCAAATCTATCCTGCTTTTTAAGAAGAAAGAAGCAACTGATTCTTACCTTTCCCAAGGGTATATGCGTATAAGTTATGGCAGCGAAATCAACTTGAATTCGATCTCGTCTCCAAGTCGATATCAACTGCAACCCATTCAGATTTTTTATTACAACGCTCGTCCGTTTTTCAAAGTATCTAGTTGAATTCTCCTGGCTTTGATTTCACAACCCTAGATACTATATATTTGTCTTATAAAAAAGTATATTTAGACGATTTAGAATAAAAATTGTGTTTCTTTAAGCTGTTGTTTTATTAACTCAAACAACATTAATTGTCGTTTAAACGGGACAGTGGTACTGTTCCTTTTGCTGAATTTCTAAATTTTAAAATTAACATGTTTCATCCAGTGTCGTATCTAGATGCACATATTATTACATAAAGTTTTATCAACGAAACTAATCTTCATTTTTACATTATTCTTTTTATTTACATTGGAAAATAGGACTCTGTGAGGCAGTAGGAGGGATGACGTCGCAGAAACGCATGCTGTATGTTGGCTCAGCGTTCCTGCGCTTGTGGTCTTAGAAAGTCTCTCACCTGGGCGTGGGAGACGTATCGAGACTTAAGATTTCCCGAGAACCTCCGTCGAATTCACGATTTTGACTAATATTCAAAACCCAGAAAAAGTAAATCCATCACTATAAGAATACCTCAAACCCCAGATATTCCATTCAATTGATGAAAAAGTTTGGCCCTGCCTTTCACATTCGGTAGCCATTATTTATCATTTTTTTATATTCTGATTTTTTATTGTGCTTTCTCTTGTTTATATTCTTAATTTTCTTTCACTCTCTGTCAACTCTTTTGTTTCAGATACCTTATAGCATCGATTTGGGGAGTCAAAACTGAACAAAGAATAATTTCAAAAGTAAACATAAGGAAATAGAGGACAAGAAGCAGCAACTGCAGTTACGCGAATAAGCAATCAGATTCTGTTTGAGGCTACAAACAAACTACAGCAAATTCCCCAACGACAATGGCCTAGATAATTAAAACGTCGATTCGGGAATTTGATGATATAGCGACGAGGAATCTAATCACTTTTGACGGGCAGTGGAAACGGACGAACAATGACTGAACGGTACTCTGAATAAGAACTAAACGATAAACCTGGATATGGGTAGTGGAAAAAAAAAACATTAAATTATTATTCCGTTCCGATCCTTAAAATAAGAATCTTTGAAAAACTGCAACAAAAGGCAACTGACACTAAACTAAAAGAAATGCAAATCTGCAATTCGTCGGAAATTTTTAACTAAACCAATTTTCAAGGTAAAATTTTAAGATGTTTTTTTATTGCAGAATTCAGTGTAGGTTACTCAGATCGATTTATACCTGAGGAAGCCCGGAGGACACAAAACCCAAATACTGTGATAACAATAACAACGATGAAGACAATAGTCCGCATATATATAGTTTAAATAATACAGTGAGACATTAAAAAATTAGTAGAAGAGACACAGTGAAGCCACATTGAAAGTGACTGTATCCGAGTTGCCAAGTCGGGATCGATCACAATTTAGATTCTTCGTTGGCTCTTGTCAAGGACACCTAAGGGGATAGCAGGAGCACCCGACCAGATATGGCAGCAATATTTAATGCACGGTTGAATGGTAGATTTATTATTATTTATATAACTATACTTACTGATATTTTAAAAATATACTTCTTGTTGTTTTTGTTTTTTTTAATATTTATCTTTTTCTAATTTGTTAGTAATATTGATTCAGTAGTCATGGATATCATACCTCATTTTGTTTTTTGTAATGTTTTTTGTAATGTTTTTATTACATTTTTTGTGTCCTCATTTTATCACAGTTAAGTAATATCTCCGATCACTTATAAGCACTAAGGATTCAGCAAACTAAGATGTATGTTTCTTTTTTCTCAGAAAACGGTGTTTAACATGGCAGAACCACAACATTTTATTGGTCAGGAACTAGTCGTTCAAAACTACTTTTTTAATTAAATGTTTTTCAGCGAAAATTGTGAAAATCTCACTGTATACTTATTTGAACATTCTGATGAATCATAATTTTTTATCTCCTTAAATGTTCCACGAATATAAAATACGCGTGTATATTTCCCTCTTATATTCTGGAATGTGTAACATTTGAGCTTGCTTATAAAGCAAGACATTGTAATAAAAACATATGTATGGGTACATATCATTACCTAATAAGTATGGGGTTAGTAATGAAAATATTACATATCGACAAGGTTTTCATCTTATTGAAGCAGAGCTTAAAACGTGGTAGAGTTATTGGCTCACTATATGTAACCAGTCTTTCTTTCTTCTTATTCTTTTATAATAGGTGCATTCTTTATCTCAATACACCTAAAGACAGTCTCTGGTTTATTATTTTTTTCATTCTTGCTCGGAGTGAAAACGAAAACTTCTTTTACTTATCTGAGATAATGACAAAGCGTAACGCACATGCTAATTAAATTACTATCGGTAGAACAAACTTAATTATAATATGATACCCATAACTCTGATATACAACAGAGAGGATATATCGTAAATAGAATGTGTATGAAGATAATCGCCTTGAAAACAGTCTTCTTGGGAGAAATATAATCCAAGTTCGACACTTCGTGGCGGATTGCTCTAATATTGTTCCGTTCTAAGGTCTAAAATAAGAGTCTTTGAGAAGCTAAGACAAAAGCAACAGGCACTAAGCTAAAAGAAATGCAGGTCAACAATTAGTCGGAGAATTTTTATCAATCCAATATTAAGTGTATAACTTAATATGAAAAATGTTTTTTTTCTGAACTTCTGGAATGATAAGTTATAAACATTATTTACACACAGAATACAGTACTTACTTTTGTTATTATTATCGAAACATACAGTCGTTGGACCATACGTCTTTCATAAACGTGCTTTTCGATCAATCTATTCTGCAGGAACATTCTAGTTAGTACACTAATAAAATTGTTCTCTTTCAGTTGTGCATATCTCGTGATATCTGAACTAATTCTTATATAGTTATCATTTGCCTGTTTCTATTGATTCTACATCTGCTTTACTCGGCTCATGAATTGAATTCGTAAGTAATAAGTTCCTAAACAGCGAAGTAGTCTTGTAATTCCACCGCTATTGAATAAAAATTTTGTGTTGTTTTCAACCGTAATAGCTTGTTCACTAAAACTTTCTGAACCAACATGTTTAGTTAATCGTATGCTGGGATATCTTAACAAAAACACATGAAACGTTTCCCTATCTCATTCACCTTATTTTTGTTCAATCATGCCTTGAAGTCAGTACGCTACAATGGCTTGAATATATCCCCTTTACGTATAGACACCATTCTTAAATTCTGAAATTTTGTCTTTTTACTGTTGCTTAATGTGCGTTGTCCTGCTGTGGATATTGGCTCGCACCGAGAAATTGGGAAGAAGCCGAGTTCGAATTCCAGTTGAATTCCTTGTATACACTTACGCACAAATAACTTTGGGAAAGGTATTAATCTGTCTTTTCCTTCCAGTTATGGGTTAAATAACAATCCAGATTAGGTTCTATAGCCTCGGCTCGTGAGCAGTCTACGGTAGAAAGTAATGGCAACCTACATAATAATGTTTAGCCCAGTCAGTCATGTCGTTTTCAAGACATGATCGTCCAAGTGTGTATCACCTATGCCTCTGATTGTTGCTTGGCCTAATTTTGTCTTGCATATATATTGTTTGAGTATTATTATTATATCCTGTTATTTCTTCTTTCTTTTCTTGTTTAGTAGAAAATGCCTACATCTCGTTTGTTGAACATTATTAACTCTTATATTTAACCATAGCCAATTACATTACAATACAAAAAAATCCTGAGATTTCCAGGATTTACAGCAAGCACTGGGTGACATTGGGTGAGATTAACAACAAAGATGAAAATAATAGTCTTACGGTAAATTATTTAAGTAAAAATGAGAATGATACACTTAATGGCAGATGTTGCAATGTTTCCTCATATATTATCATGTTTAATTTTTGGATGACATTAACAAGCATCTTGATTCCATATGAGCAAGTTTTCTATTATATTTTCATATTTCTATTTGCTATTTTACTTCGTATCGTGTTATGTTTGCATTTTTCATTTGTTTGTGAAACGAAGAACATATTCAATCGATATTGATCGTTACCATTGGCTAATTCATCTAGAATAATCATTACGTCGCTCGTACGTCATTTCCGGTAAATTGCTTTTCTTTTTTGTCTGTAACATTAGACGGCATTACAGAAATTACAATGCAAATCGATGTCATGTCTATCGATAATAGAAATATATACATCGAAATGATTATTTTGCTGTGGGTATTACTACAAGCCAGATTATTTAAATAAGATTCATTATGAAGGTATAAGAAAAAAATTACACAGCAGCTGGTATCAAATTCACATACTGCCTTTCTCTGACAGTGAATCGGTGTCTGAAACAAAATATATCCAGAATTGTATGAACTTATTATGCTAAAGAGAGTATTTATTATTTAACTATATATCAATATGTATTGTAACATGTGATATATACGCACATACGATTATCTCTCTCTCTCTCTCTCTCTCTCTCTCTCTCTCTCTCTCTCTCTCTCTCTCTCACTCTTCCCCTGAACCTCAGGACAGTAATATTATAACACACAGGAAAGATAAAAAAGGGTTTTATTCCACTTAACATCCTGCTTTGAATGTTTGATGAAATGAAACTATTTCAAATTTTGCTGTCTGATATTATGGTTAACAAAAACATACCTCTTTGTTTAATTTATTGTTCATAACCGCATTAATTGGTGTAATTACATTTATCTTATATATATATATATATATATATATATATATATATATCTGTATATATTGTAATAAAGTTGTGGAACTCGTAATTTTTTTAATCTGCTGTTCATGCATTTACTTTTATAAAGGGTCCTCGATACAAACGTAGAGCGTGATATTTTAATAGTTGTTAAAATGGTTTATAAATTCATAGTATCACTACACAAAAAATTTCACCTCGAAATGAAAAATAAATGGTGAAAACGGTTTATATGTGGTGTATACGATGTTAAAGTGAAATTGTGGTTGGGAGCTTATTCTGATTCTGTCGGCCGTATCGTAGTCTTTGAGATATGGGTTAGGAGAGGTGGCTTAGTTTAAGACAGGTTTCGTATTTTCTTGCCTGGATCTAGTAGAAGTGGCGTCGTTAAAGATATATGTAGTGTGAGATTTAGAATGGTCTAGTCGTTCGTTCATGGTTCTTGAGGTGCTGCTATTTGGTTTAGAGAACTGTATGGGGTAAATTAGTTTTGGGCATGTCGCTTTTTCGTTTAGTTTAGGTTATTTTATATTGGAATATATGTTGTTTTCTTTTTTGTTTTTTTGGCAGTGTCGATATTTTTTATTTTACTACCATTTACAGATAGATGGACATATCGTTGGTTTGGTGTGGAATTTATTTTCTTTTATTTCAACATTTTTTTCTATTCATTTAGAGGCTTGATTATGTTTATTTATTGCATTTTTGGGGGTCGTGTGGGGGAGGTGCTTTTTTGTTTATTTAAATTTTAACGAGAAATATTTGCGATGTTTGCATAATACTGCTAATTCGTCTCTACGGTTTAATAGTTCGCTACTGTTGGGGTACTTTAGAATATATAGGGCAGATGACGTTAAGTGAGTTGCAAGATCTAGTTTTTTCCTAGGATTTTCAATTTCATTTGGGTTTCTGTTTTGAGTTTTTAGCTTCCAAAAGTATGCAGACAGGCATGATTGGTTTCGTTATAAGTTGTTTTTTAATGAAGTTAAGTGCATAAGACCATAAACCGGATTTCCAAGCAAATTTGCCTACGAGAATCGTAAACCCGACAAGACCAGAAATTGGTAAAATTAGCAAACAGATCCTTGAGAGGTGCAATAAACAAACAAAAGAGAAAAATGGATTACTCGAGTGGACAAACACAACTGATGTCATAAATTGGTTTAACAACATTAAAGAATAAAAACATCTGTTCTTTGATCAAATTTGACATAGTGGACTACTACCCATCATTATCTAAATAGATTTTCACTTTGGCACTGGAATTTGCCACATATTAAAAGGACTTAACCAAGGACGAATATAATATTATAATGGCTACCAAGAGATCTGTTCTTATCCATAACCAAGAACAATAGATAAAAAATAACCAATTTGATATTACAATGGGTGCGTTGGACTCTGCAGAGTCCTCCGAACTCATCGGCTTATTTACACTATATAATCTTACTGCACACAAAGACATAAACACAGAAGACATAGGTCTATACAGAGACCTTGCTTTAACTTGCTTTATATAGTATATAATGCATAAAAAATATAATATATAATATACAAAACTAAATTATTAATATATAGTGTATAAAAACATGCTTGTCGACATAGATATATATATACATACACACATGTATATATATATATATATATATATATATATATATGTGTGTGTGTGTATATGTGTGTGTGTGTCTGTGTGTATATTTTACACTTATTATATTTGGAATTATCTTTTTCGATTGTTAATATCTTTAGTATAATTTCATGTTGATATTTTTTATACATCAAATATTTGCGTCTCAATGCATATCAGTAAACAGCTATAATGTTCAAATAGTAAAATTAGTCATTTCACATCGAGGTAAAATTCGGCATTTACTGGCCAAATATTTACTGTTATTGCTTTGGGATATTTATACGATCTCTTGATTATAATATATTTTTCTAAGACTAAAAAAATGTTACAGATGTTTGTTAGACTAATGGGAGTTTATTTACGATATTCTGGAAAGATGGCATTTTGATTATATTCGAATTTTCAATTCTGAATACATTTTCTGCTCGATTTTCACTGCTGATGTTCAGAAAGTTGTGTTTTTATAGCACCAGATATATTCTGTTGAATGATTGTCATTAGGTTTTGAAAGAGTATTTTTTAAAATCTTTTTAAACATGTTATCAGTTATGATATTTAAGAACAAGTAAAATTGTTTTTGATTACTTGCAGTTTATGTGTTTTTCTTTTGTTTTTTTTTTTAAATCATTTCACGCCGAACAAAGCAGAAACGCCACTGATGTGCAGGGGGTTACATAAATGTAAAAAGATTAATTAGAAAAGAGTGAGGAGTACAAGCTAGTTAGAAAGGAACAATTGTTGGGCAAATGTGACCCTAGTGCCATATATCCTGCATTCAGGTTATTTCTCCTTGTACTAAATTTGTTTTATCTGATCGCGAATTTTAAAATATTTAGAAGTTATACAAAATAATTCGTTTTTCATGTATATTTCATGTGTAGTGTAGTGCCAGCAATGGTTCGATTTCTATAATACTTTATGATATCGTTTTTCGATTTTTTTCGAAAAGAAAAAATATTACATGCAAAAACCTAGTTTATATCTCTTTCCACACGTTTCTATCTAAATATATGATTAAAATATATATTGATGTTTTCTAATATCTTTCATGAACCCTCTCAAGTTGGGTGGAAAAATGTATATATGTATTTCTTTCATCATTCCCCCCAAGAAAAGCAACAATGCTACTAAACTTCAAGGTGTTTCTATGGTTGAAAAATATGAGAAATTTTATTGAGTCGACAAAACAATAAAAGAACATTATTCAGGAAAAATAGTCGTTAAAATTGTGCATGTAACGGAGTGTAAAAAAAAGAAAACATATTTAACACTGGAAACAGAAAATTGAATTTCTTTGTCTACACAATGTGAAAAGAGATTTTGAAAAATTTATTTTCTCGAAACATGTTGAAAGAATGAAAAAAAATATTTGCATAACGTACGTAGCGATCTTGAGCAAATTCATAACTGAACAATGTGTAGAACCTATAATATCTATTAATTGGAACGAAGGACAGGAACCTGTATAAAGTCACAATCTCCAAACTGGTGAAAGGTCACGGTATACAGAAGAAGTAAAACAAGGAAAAAAAGAAGGAGAAAAAATCGTTTATTTACTTACCTGTTAAAGAATTAAATGAGTTTCAGTACAAATTTAGTATAATTTTTGCTATTCTGACTGTTTTTAACGATTATATTTCTAAACTATTTATATTTCCGAAAATCTGGTTTTCTGGTTCAACTTGTCTAGTTTATAAAAATAGGAATTGCATATATTTTTAACGCAAGTAAATATCGAAATGTAGTATGTTTTTGTTTTGTTTTTATTTATTAATGTATTTATTTATTTTTTGTAAATAATTTATGGAAATCAAAGGTATGTATTTTGTAGAAAGAATCATATTCTTTTAGGCAAACAGAAGCTGGTTTCGGCACTTATTGAACGTTAGTAGCCAAACATAATTTGATACGAACTGGAAGTGTCTCACATGTCCAAGTTAAATTACACAAGGAAATCGATTAATGATTATATAAATACAAGTAAGATATTTATGCCTCAGATTAAGACATATGCCAAAGCAAATTGTCATCAAAATACTCGGATGAAATTACATTTATCCAGATATCGAATCAAAATAAGTGTTATATTCGTTAAGGACAGGATGCATGTTCCAAGTTTAATTTCCACAGGAGAAGAACTGAAAATCTTTTAGAGTTAGCAGCAATATATAGTTTATTAGAAACTGTATATTGCGATGAAGTATCGCTATAAATAAGATTCGGAATTCGACATTCAAAATTCGAATCCAATTATCTCAACAACGCATTTGATATCATTTAGACTTTTGCTTAAAGTAAAAACCGTATACAACGAAAAATATTAATGAACATTGATGATCGGTTGATAATGAACATATATGCAAGATAACGATGGCAAATATTGTATGAGTCTTATTCTAATCAAATAGAAGCATAGTTATTTAAGTTGCTTGTCTTATGTAACCTTCTTGCAAATATGAAGTGAAGTCAATGAAAAGTGAAAAAAATAATTCTGTAGTGTGAATGTGCTTCATGCGAGGTGTATTCATATAGATCATATGGAGCTAACGAAATTAAAAGGAACACTATATTAACGTTTAGTCACACGACATCAAACTTTAAGATAAGATATGTAGATATAATATGTCTGGTTAGTTTTAGCTGTGATGAAGTTTTTATTTAATTATTTTACTTTCTCTTCTCATAGTGATGTTTGAATTTGATAATGAGATAATTTTAGCAAACATTATGTCTTGTTTTTCTTTGTTTGCTTCAATAGAATTGGCTAATAATTAAAATAAAAACGAAAATAAAAGAAACATGCGTGTATACCTAAAATATACTTATGGCTTCGTAAATAAAGCTTTATATCAAAATTTCAATACGCTTTTAGCAGTCTCGAGTGATAAAAACAATACATTTTCTTTTTTTATTTTCCCATTGCTTTAGTAAATTGTAATATTAAAAATTTCTCACATTCGTCTTTCTTTAGCATTGAAAATACGATATGCTGACATGCATGTTTTTCAACTTGGACTGTTGCAAAATGAAGAAATTATTTAAATTATATCATTCATAATTGGAGGCAATACATTAACGCGTGCCTAAAATATCCAGTAACTGTATAAAATAATATTTCTATTATAACTGTTTATTACTTTTACTACTACTAATTACCATTACTACTAAAAACAATGATAAGCTAAATGGTTGACGGAAAGTTTCCAATATGTTTCATAATAAAAGGAAAGTATACGATTTAAGGAAATAATAAAGTTTTGTTTGAAAACATATACAATGTTTCGAAAGTATATAGTCATTCATAAATTTATATTTAGAAAAAATCTACCATAAATTATATATATCTACAAAAAATTATAAGTTTACCTACAAACGTTTCTTCTCTCGTAATAAAAAAAAACGGCATGAATGTGTCGAAATGAATGGAACGCGTGCAACTAAAACGAACATAATGTAATGCTTATCTTGCGCATCTTAGAATTATTTTTAGTTCATCAATTACTAATAAAAAATTAATAAAAAGCTTAACATAATTTTTTTAGATCTATTGTAGCAATCTGTGTTTTAACAAGGAAAGTGAAGTTATTATTTTGTAAACGTAAATATCCTATGTATTTTAATGGCCAAAAGGTCGGTAGATTTTGAATATTTCTTTCCAGTGAGCAATTTAAAATCCTTGTTGAAATAATAACAATATAAAATTTAATCGAAGTTGCGATAACTTTGAAAAAGATCATCGTTTAATCAGAGCATGTAAAGTTGCAATGGCTTCGAAATCTGGCCGGGCAATATATAGAAATAAACTAAGTAGCAGCTCATGCTGTTCTTGCTGTCGTTGATACAAGGGACTACTTTTAGAAATAATTTGACTTCGTCTCAAAAATTTTCATGGAGCTCTTGATCACCTACGTTCATTCATCTTGGCCTTTCACGTCTCCCTATCCCTGGTGGCTCTTAGCACGCTTTCTCCTGTTACGCAACCTACACAGTGCTTTGTTATCCAGTTCCTGAGGCCCGTCAAGTAAGTTACCCGCTGCTTTTTCCCTAAACCTGACCAGTGATTTTCCCCGCTCTAATTCATCATTACATGTTCCAGGAACTTAGGCTGTCTTTTCTTGATGATCAGTACCAATATGCTTTTCGTTTCCTAACCTTTCCATACCATCTTTTTTATTCACATGCTCAATCCATGATATAGCAACATCCTTTTTTAAAATCACAAGATTTCTCAAGTGCGTAGGCCAAAGATATTTTTACACATTGTATAATAAACGAGAAATGGTAGATTGTTTTAAATAGAGCGGCTCCAGCATAATAACATTTTGACATTTTAAAAATGTTGTATTTAAAAGAAATCCTTTCATTAGGAATTCAGTTGACAATGTTTGGGATACAAAAGTGCAGAAAATTGAACAATTAAATAACTTTCGAACCAACTTTGAAAAGAGAATTTGAACCATGATTACAATGACGTTATCCGGCTGAATTAGCATTAGTTGGCTATTTTACCTCTGAACTACGGGCACTCGGTAAAAGGAGGCAGACTTTTAGCGAGTGATGTACCATGTAAACACATGCCAGCAGTTAGAATGGTCTAAGTTATTACGGTATGAAGGATGCGTCAAATTCGTATTTAGTGGGCACTAGTGATCTAAGTTCATCGGAGCAAAAGCCGTGAAAGTATTTATAGAAAAGACACAGGGAAGCCACGTCGCACTGTTGGGAGAGAGACTGCAGGCGGTCTGCCAAGTCGGTATCTATCACATTACAGACCCTCCAATGTTTTTCAATAGTGTAGTGGTAGAAAAGTATTTTTGGCAAGCAGGTACTTTGTCATAAAGTGCTCTATATCATGATTAAAGATAAAGCGTGAATGGAATTAATGTGGAAAAATGTATCACTTAACTAAGCAGAATTATACCGATTTCGAAGTTTCGTAATGTCAAAGTTGTGATGCTTAAAATCTTCAGGCTGTTTTTGTTTTCAGCTTGGTTCTTAGAATCCTACACAACAGCGAGTACATAAACAAATTTTGGAATATTTCTGTTCAAATGATTCAGAGTCACCAGCAATAATTTTGACAATAGTTCAAAGATGAAGCTTAAATATTTAGCGCGCACACACATATATAGAAGTCTTTAATTATTAATATCTTCAACAAATAGCACATAAGTAAAATGCTATGATTTTTTAGTGTTGATGAGAATCTTAGTTTCTGCATAAATTATTGCTCATAGTTCTTAGAACTTATTGTTAAACGTATTACTTTGAATTTCAAAACCAATAAAATAATCAGTGCAATGTTATTTTAGCCAGATAAATGAAGTTCTTAAAAGCTGTGTGTACAACCGATCTGTTATCAATTATTTGCTTTCAGTTGTCAGTATAAAAGTAAAAACCAATTTGAAGTATAATTAAAAGCAATATTCGAATTGATTAGAATAATTTGGTTTCATGTTTATTCAACTTTTCAACGCAATTACTTCTCATCACACACACACACACACAAATATGTGTATATATATACACACATATACACAAACGAACACACACAGAGACACACACACACATATATATATATGTGTATATATATGCAACTTCATAAAATAATATTCGTTCTATAATCATTAATATAAACAAATGTAAGTTACATGTTACAAGCAAAGCATAATATTGGCAGACGAAAATATTATCCATATATGTTTTGGGGTTCTTGCAAACATGTACAATCCCCATCTCTCTCTCTCGCTCTCTCTCTCTCTCTCTCTCTCTCTCTCTCTATATATATATATATATATATATATATATATATATATATATATATATACATGCATGTATATGTGTGTGTTTAAATTTCTTCCCATCTATCTATAATAACGGAATGTCGATCAATCCATCATTCTCAAAATTTACATTATCTATATATCTCAAAAGATTTAGCCTCTTCATATACATCGTTTTCAATCTTTTCATATCTAACTTTCTTCTGGTATCTATCTATCTATCTATCTATCTATCTATCTATATGTATACTTACATACATATAATTGTATATAGATTAATATATATATATATATTTCTGATACTGTGTATATGTTTTTCAGTATTTGAATCATTCACTTAAAAAATTTTATGACAATATGTTTCTGTGTTCATTTGAATTTATTTCTCTTTCCAGCATTGATACGTAATTCTTCTCATCCTCTTATTTGAAGTAGTATGAAATGTCAAAATCTTGATTCTCTCACTATTATCTCTTCGTGTTTCTTGTAATATCCATGTTAATTGTTGCTGCTATTGTTAGTCGTCTACAAATGTAGCCTCAGCTATTCAGTACAATTCATCATAAAAATCGCTACTACTCCCCATTATCATGGAACAGGCTAGCTTCCCTGAGAGTAAAAATCTACGCCTCCTTAGCCTCACACTAACAGCGAACCTCAGGTGGAACGACTATATCGAATCCATTGCTAAATGCGCTGCCAAGTAGGTCGGTTCACTGTGGAGGGCCAGGATGTTTTTCCCGTCTGATTCCATCCTGCACATGTATAAATCAACTATACGCTCTTGTATTGAAAACTGCTGCCACATTTGGTCGGAGGCCCATGATATTCACCTCCTGGTTATTGACAAAATCCAAGGGAGAATCTGCAATATTATCGATACCGACTTCGCAGCTCGATTGCAGTCGATCTCTCACCAGCGTGACGTGGCTTCCTTGTGCCTCTTCCATAGATACTTTCACGGCGTCTGCTCAAATGAACTTAGATCATGGTGCCCCCTAGGTATAAATTTACACGAGCTACTTGCCACATCCTTGGTATCCTCATCCGTCTATTACCCTCCTCCGGACACTAACCCTTCTTTCTCATCACTTTCTCCTATGTAACCCCCTGTACAACAGTGGCAAGTGAATGCATCGTTTGGGGTGAGATGACTAAAAAAAAAAATTAAAATTAAATATATTTAGCTAGCTATCATTCTAGGAAGTTTTAGTTAAACTTTTGCATCAGTCTCTTCTTCCTGTTTAATCTCTCTAACTCACTTCTTCTGTTTTTCTATTTGTCTATTTCAAATCTAGAAATCTTTATGGTTATCTCGATAGGTAGCTAGCTGGAAAACTATTTTTCATAGTGTCTTAGCTAAACATTTGTATCTCATCTGTTGCGTCTTAGCTAACACTCTCTTATCTATCTATCTATCTATCTATCTATCTATCTATCTATCTATCTATCTATCTATCTATAGCTTCGGTTTTCTCATTTATGAAATTTTTTAAAAATCATTTTCTTTATTCTGACCCATTTATTAAAATCTGACCAAATTACGAATCATCTGAATTTGTCCGAATCCCTGAGTGATCGTCTGAGTACTTTCATCACTCTCATGAATATCTATTTAATTATCTTCGTACGTTTTACTATGTTTTTTATTTTTTTCTGAAAGCCAGTCTTCTTTCATTGAATAAATGTTAGAAAAATTGTCCGCAACATTTGTCACTTATGATAAATATATAGTAAATAAAATACTAAGCGATGAATATTTTCCCTGCAACAAAATATTTTCTTTCTTTCTTCTTTCTTTTTTCCTCTTTTCCTTTCTTTCTTTCTTGTCGGCTTACTCTATCCGTTGTTATATTCATCTAGCTATTTGACATAATACATCTATTTTGTGCAAATTTCTTTTCCGCATGCGTGTGCACAGAATACTTACAAGCAAGGTTGATCCAATAAACAGAATGAATATACCTAAGCTAAGTAAAAGAGACTAAATTAGGTTATGTTTTTTTTGGATGACTGAAACGCTATAAAAGATAACTACTTGCATCTTTATTTCCTCGTTTAATTTTCCGGGTAAAATTTCAAATGTCTTTATAGTGAGAGGAAAAGAAATAAACAATTGTTAGATATTTGTCGTCATAGCTTTCTCTATTGAAACGTTTCTTGTAACGAAAATGTTTTCTTATGAAATGCATGATTCTATTACTTCACCTTCTAACCAGAAAGTATTATTTTCTTTCAAGTTACATTTAGCTCAATTTTATGTACCTAGTTTCTATATAATCATGTGATATTTAGCCGATAATTTTAGCAAATTTACCCCTTACTTTCTTCTGGTTTATCAAGTATTCCTACTATTAGTATTTAAGAAATTAAATATTTGATTTCAATATTTCTTCTCTGTCGAATTTCTTGTTTATCTTTCCTCAAAAAGAAGACATGACGATAATTTTTTGCGCATGTTTATTCAAAATAGAACAATCTGTTAGTTAACTATTAAGCTGGTCCTGGTGTCAATAATGAACACGTAAGAAGTCATCTTTTGCCTTCTCCTGTAATAATTTCGTATAATTTAATTTTAATTTAATTTTAATGTCTTCATTCTGTAACATATACGTTGGATTGTTCTTCTTCTTAACGACCTTATATTTTGTTGTCTTAGAAGTGATTATTAGTCTTTCTTCTCGATTTCTTTTAGAATTTTCACTAAGAGTTTTTGCAGTTTTATTTTTCTTATATTTGCATTCAATACAATGTCATATGCATTTGACATTATATTGAATGCAAATATAAGAAAATTTATTAATTTATTAAAATTGTCTGCAAATAACGAATAGTTGTCATATCTAAATATCGATGTATGAAATCTATTATATGGAACCGAACTCACTACGTTTGAATAAAAATTAAAACACAATTCTACATAGATATTTATACAGAGGGTTGGAGTAATATTCTTAGCGTTACCCACTTTTCCAAATCAGATATATTATCATTGTCCTAATGTTGCAAAGTATGCCAAATCGTTTATTAAAGATCTATCACAATCAATACAGTTTAATTGTTAAGGATGTCAAACAAAACTTCTGAACTCCTTTCTTTTTTAGTATCAGTTATTTTTGTTTCTATATTTTGCCTAGATTTTGAACATTCCTTTTCTAACCCAGTGCGCTTCCGGATTTCAGTTTCACTCTTTCTATCATCTGTGAAAAAAAATTCTCAGATATTAAATTGTTTTATTGTTCGAATTATGCATCTCCAAACTGCATTTCGGATGTTGAGCTGTTCATTCTTCTAACAACTATGAATTCTACAATATTTACATTACTCGGACTATTGTCTTTTTTTTTCTTTTTTAATCGTTTCACACCATGCAAAGCAGTAACGCCACAGATGCGCAGGGGGCTACATAAGAGTAAAAGATTAGATAAAAGGACCGCAAAGAGAAAGACGAACGAGTTACAGGGGTTGTCAGAGAAAGGAGCAACAGAAGGATGGGAACACAGTTGTGATAACAGTTGCATAGGTAGAGAGAAAGGAAAATATATACAGGGTGATGTAGAAAGAACTAAAGTCAAGTGGTTAAGAGATGGTTATTGGCATTGCACTTTAATTCCTGGAGGTTGTAGCTGTCAGGAAAGCAAGAATATGCAAGAGAATTCCACAGGCGGGAAGTGCGAGAAAAGAATCTGAGGTAGTAGAATTGTCGACTGCATTTGGTTGATCTAACTGAATGTGTGCGACCCAGTTACCATCCTTGCTGCGCGAGTAAACACTTGTGTCGGGGGACCCAGTGACTTAAGTTTTTTGGAGCAGAAGCCATAAAAATGTCTATAGAACAGTCAGAGGGAAGCCTCATATCGTCTGTGAGAAAGCGTCTGTAATCGAGCCGCCAAGTCGCTACCTATGACATTACTGATTCTCTTTTGGAGCCTGTCAAGTACGCTGAGATGAACAGCGTGACCATATATGACAGCAGTATACCATGCACAGAAGACGTTTTATTTGTATATATGCAGGATGGTTTCAGGCGAAAACAAAAACATCCCAAACCGGCGAGTGACCCAAACTTCTTGCAGTGGATTTAGTTATTGATTCAATGTAATGGTTCCACTTGTTATCGGAAGAGAGGGTAAGGCCAAGGAGGCGACATGTATTGCTCTCAGGGAGACTCACTTAGTCCATGCTTATGGGAGGCAGGAGATGTTGCCTACGATGATTGACAGACAGCAGCTTTGTCTTAGACGCCTAAAAATTTACAAGCCACATCTTTCCCCATTCCACTACTGACGACTGTAAACCCATCTCAAGATCAGCAGAGAGGTTATGTTTATCCGCCTCGCCGGATTTCTTACTGGTGCGGGAGTAAATTTTTGTGTCCTTTGCGTAGATGCCTAATTGGGACTTGATCACGTCTGAAAGATCCATTACGAAAATAAGGAAGAGCGTCCGGCCTAGGATAGAGTCCTGAGGGACACCAGCTTTTGTCCAGTAGGATGTGGAGTCATGCCCATTCAAGACAACCATCCTTAACCATCGTTTAGATAGGAAAGATTTAATCATATCAAGCAAGTGTCTAGTGATACGATAACCCCGTAGCTTGTGTAGAAGGCCACTGTGCCAAACTCTATCAAAAGCCATGGAGATCTCCAGGGATCCTTGTTGCAATTTGTACGACATTTTGGATATCGTAAGGTCCAGTTTTCTCTAGGTGTTAGAAATTTCAGGTACAAATATCAATATAGATGAGAACAGTAGTCTGAATGATATTACTACTGTAAATACTACTTCATCTAAAAAATATAGACAAAGAACAATGCATTCTGTCTTCTTGTAATTGATGTTTACTCATTTATTATATATTTCCGACATTATTTTCTCTGGTATTTCTTGCAGATTCTTTTCTATCTCTGACATAAATACTGTGTCATCTGTTTATCTTTTGCTCTTAATATTATCGCAAGTATTTACTTCTGCTAGGACATATAATTCTCTCAGCGTCGCCTCAATTTATTGGTAGATTAATTCCGTTGAGAAGAAATATCTATGTTTTACGCCGCGTTTCTATTTTTTTACATATTCTCTCCCTATGGATGAGGTTTGCTGCCAGTACAGAATCCGGATTATTTGAATATATTTGTCTCATATGTCAAGTTTACCTAACAGCTCTATCTGATCTTCCTTGTCAAACGGTTTTGTAAAGTCTACGCAAAACATGTATATTTTCTTCTACTTTTGTATTGCTGTGCCAGATATCTTTCTTGGTATAACTATTGCATTCCATTTTCACATGCTTTACCGAGCTGTATTGTATATGTCCTTTTATCTAATTAATTGTAACGCGAGTTCTGTTCATCAGAATTCGGATGTTACTTTCTGTTGTTGTTGTTGTTGTTATTGTTGATGTTGTTGTTGTTGTTGTTGTTCTTCTTCTTCTTCTTCTTCTTCTTCTTCTTCTATGTGCCTTATACTTCAGGATGTAGCTTTCCACGTCTCCCTATCCTCGGTGGCTCGTAGAACGTTTTCTTCTGTAACAACACTCATCTCCAGTTCTCTCATCCACTTACTTATGCCTTTCAAGTATGTTATCCGCTGCTTTATTTCTGTCTGTTTTCCCATCTATCTGGCTTGTTATTATCAAGTTCTCCACGCCCTCTTTCCTCATTGCATGTCCCAGGAACTTCAGTTGTCTCTTCATGATGCTCAATATTAATGTCCTTTTCGTTTCAATTCTTTCGAACACTTCGTCATTGCTCACATGCTCGGTCCACGATATCCGCCGCTTCCTTCTGTAGAACCACATTTCAGCTGCTTCAGTTTTTTCTTCATCTTTGTTGATATTGTCGAACATTCACTGCCATATCGAAGAACTGACATCACATAGAAATCAAGTATTTTCTTTTTTGTTTCTTGTGAAAATTTCCTGTCTCTTAATACTTTACTCAGCTTCTGCATGCCAGTTTGCTTTGGATCTCTGTGTCGCACTTTTCGTCTTCGGTTAGAAAACTTTCCAGATTTTTAGATTGTCGTACGTGCTTGATTTTATTATCCCCCAGCTGTATTTGGCATTTTGGGCTGCTCTTTTTGCTTATTAACATGCATTTGTTTTTGTTTTTTGCAGTTTGTTTTTAGTTCCTTCTTGTCACTCACTTCAGCTATCTTATGCAGGAGGTCCTCCAGTGTCCTTTCCATGCCTGCAATCACCACTGTGTCGTCTGCGTATCTAATATTGTTCAGATTTTGGCCTCCGATGATAAATCCTTGCATAACATCTAGTGTCCTCAAAATATTCTCAATGTACATGTTAAATAGATCCGGTGAAAATACACATCCATGTCTCACGCCCATTTCTAACTTTGTATATCTACTGAATTCCTTACCTGCCCATATGCAAGCAGTTTGCTGCCAGTAGAGATTCTTTATTACCGTAATGCCTTTCCGAAATGTGTCGAAGCTTCTGTGCATCTCCATTAATTCCTTGTAGCGTATTTTGTCGAACACCTTCTCATAATCAATAATGCACAGGTATAAGACCTTCTTCATTTGTATTGCCCTTGCAGAGAGCATCATAATCATAAATATGGCGTTTCCTGTGACAGTGTCTTTTACAAACCAGCACTGTTCTTGTCCTATCTCTGGCCTGATTCTACTTCTTGTTCTATTCATCAGTATTCGGACGATCAGTTTTGTAATATGACTCATTAAGCTGATAGTTTAGTGTAGTTCGCACTCGTTTGCACCTGGATTCTTAGGCAATGCTATGAAAATATAATTGCATAGGTAGTCTGGCATTACATGGCTTATTATGCTAATTTTCTAATATAGTTCACATTCGCTTGCGCCTAGTTTCCTAAGCAGTGATATAAAATTGATGTTTATGAATGTAAATTAAATAAGATAAGGGGTCATAACGACGAATTAGATTTATTTTGAATAAATCTCTTATTTTTCAATTTTCTGATAATTATTCAGAGTTATGGATCTCCTTTATTTCAACAGGCATGAGATCAATGTAATTGTAAAATCTACGATAGATCCGTTCAAAGAATGACAGTTCATTCAAGGTTCATAATCAAGACTAATATGGAAAACTGAACGACTTACGCAAAAGCGAAAGCCGTCAGCATTTCCACCCATGACATTTTAAAAGCATTTAATGAAATATAAAAACTGATTGTATGCTGAGTTGAGTGTGTTTCACTTAATTCAGAATCGATAAATAGTTTTTGATTAAACCCGACAGGGAAGGTAAATGTTGTGTGCTTATGTCCTTTGCTTTTAAAAGATACATTAACGCTTTTTAAAACCCGAAAAATCATATTTTAAGGGATTCGTTTGAGTTTTCAGAGCACTAACGACAGATACATATAGCCTGCAAAAAAACGAGATAAAAAAGGAACAATAAAAGAAAAAGTAAAACAAAGCTGAAAGAGATTGCTATATAAAAGACGTAATTTAAAAATTTTAAAAATGTTTTTAGAAGCTTTTCAGCTACATAAACACAAAGTACTCTGAGATTTAAAATTCAACGAAATTATCGCCTAGGGTATTATTAGATACCCCAAGCAGTTGTGTATTAATAGAGAGCACAATAAGTATTAAGATTTTATTTTCAAATAAGTTCAGCCATTCAGTTATTGCAGATTGTCGATATACAATCATTATTCAGTATTATTCTCACTGACACACACATACACACACAGGCATATATATATAGAGAGAGAGATAACAAACAGGGTCGGATAGCTAAATTGCAGCCATTTTATAATTGTAATTTCTCACAAATCCGTTATTTTTTTTCATTTGTCGGCTAGTTTAGTAGGTCCAATTGAGCATTGTCTGTGATAAAAAAGCACACTGAAACAATTCTCTCAGCTAGATATTTTGAAAAACGTCAAGTTGTATTGCTTGGCCTTCACGGCGGAAGGTAAAATACGAACATTTCAGAGGTTTTTTTTATGTAATTCTGAGGATTCATAAATAGTTCTATGATATATCCTGTAAATATCATGGTGTTTGGAGTGATCACTATTAATTTCGACTTTATGCCTGCATTCATATTTTCACATGGTTTCAGACAAATTACAGAGGCCTACATCAAGTTCTTTGGGGAGGTAGTGCTACTCTTGGTCATTATGTGGTATGCTGGAAGAAACTATGTCTGGCAAAAAACACTGCGCAGTTCCACACAAGCAGAGGAACTCAGAAAATTTCTGTCAAATCAGCACTTACAGCTGACCCACTAAATCCCTACACTGCAATTCTCTAAAATATTGGGGAGGGGGCAAAGAGATAATCCAAGTGAGTTGGAGGTGATTCTGAAGTTGTTTGGAGTCCGTGGCTAAAGCCACAAGCAATTTTATGTACAGATTTCCAAAAAGCTACATTAATTTTATAAAGAGGGCGGCAGAAATAGCTTCCACATAATTGTAAAATACAGGTTAGATAAAATGGTTAGATGTAGACACTATTGCCTATAGTAGCTTACTATTATATGATAGAAATTTATGGGTGTTATAAGTGGGAGCTATTTATCCCATACACTGAAATATTTAAAAAAAAATTGCATTTTATCTTTTATTCCAAAAGAATATTTGCTTCGACTTTTACACGCGTTTCAGTTCCTTTAATTAAGATTTGTTGTGTGTTTATTATATTTTTAATTAAACACTTTATTTTATTTTATAATATTTCAGTAAAGTAATATTTTGACTAGACACATATATGAGCGTTACTATGATATCGGAAGTAAGACTTAATTATAACACATGCCACAAATCTTTTATATATCAATTCACTCTGCGTCAAAATGCGTTGGCATTATTTTGTTACGGGAGAAGAAAAATGTAGCAGCGCAGGGCACGGCAAATCTAAAGAGATACTGGGCAGTTCCGACGTAAAGATTCTCGTCTGCCCTTTGATAATCAAGAAAAGGAATGTGTCAAATGCAGTTGTAGCAGCTGCCAGCACGTGACTCAGTATGCTTTCCAATCAACTTAAGAGCACCAGTCTGCATTTGGGAAAATTTATGTCTTAGCTTTCTCTTCAGATCAAGTAACTTCCAAGATAGCACGAGTTGGATTTGCGGATTATGTTTTTTATTTACCTTCCACATGAGTGGTTGCGAACCAAAGCAAGCGATCTCAATCTGCATAGCTATTTAAACAGTAACTGACGGGAAGAGATTTTCATTCTTGTGAAGGTTTACGTTATAACTTTCTTTGTCAAGAGAATACAGATTCGAATTCTGGGCTTTCCTTCTATTTGATTGGCTGCAAACCAAGGCAGGTGATCCGAGCCTACCTTGCTTTTTAAGCACTATTTTAAAAAAGTGTATTCCTGCTTGTTCTATGTGTATGAATGTTGAAGTTACTGGGAACTGTCTTGAACAAGTTTGAACGCAGTATGCTGGTTTCACTTACCACTCAGGTTTAGTTATATATTCAGAAATTATAACATGGATATGTTATAATATCACTACAATTGTTGCTGTTTTGCTTTGACATTTTTGTGTCTTGTCAAGTGATGTAGTTTATTTCAAAGTTGAATATTTTTAAAAACAAGCAAAACCCCTTTAATCAGGGAGGCATTATTGTATGTACAATGTGGACCAATTAGATTAAAACAACTTCTAATTTTGAGAATATGTGAGCAGATTTAAAAATAATCTTGCGGGGCATTAGTATTAATATTTGATTAAATTTATATCAGCATTATTAATTAACTATTAGATTTACTTTATTATTGTTGGGACATTTTAAAAAAATTCTAAGTTTAACAATTTATTAGATTTAGAAAGTTATTCTTATATTAAACGATGAAGAGAAAAAACGCATACATAAATTAACCTACAAGCATCTAGGGGTTTTGGTTGTAATTAATCTCTTAAAACCATTCACTTTTAGAATGAACCACATCACTTGACAAGACACAAGAAGTGTCGAAACTAAATAGCTACTTTTTGTCGTGATATTATTACATATCCATGTTATAATTTCTGAATAAATATTATTAGCTCTTCTTTGTATTGAGCACTTTTTATGAATAGTGTTTCTTTGGATAAGGAAAATTATTCCATCCATACGTACCCTATACTCGGATATATATATATATATATATATATATATATATATATATATATATATATATATTAGCCAACAGAATTGCTACCACAGTTACACTCTTAAAATGTGCTTAGCGATTAACGTTGTGTGATTGCTGTTCAAATTCTATGTGCGACCATGATAAATATCTACATTTTCAGCTTTGTAAATTCATTGGTTGAAATGAATTTTAGCGAGTGACGCCTGAGTATCTTGATAATGACTATATTTCTCTGACCCTAGTGGAATATTTCTACAGATTCAGAAAGAAAGAACTGTACCATATAAAAAAAACTACAACTTTTAAAGACAAACACCAGCAGCAATAACTAAAATGACTATCATTGTTACATTTTAATTTCTTCCTTAAATTAAGATTAATTTTAATTCTTATTTTAATTAAGATTAGTTAAAGTTGTTTTATGACATAATATTTAAAATTTAACTAAATATATTTAAATTATTTAAAATGCGCTTTTCAATTGTTTCTGTTATGGAGATAGTTATGCTATATTAAGACCTTAACAATTTAAGCCACTATGTTAGATTATAGTATATTAAGGAATTAAAGAGTTAAGCCACAATTTAATGAGGTCCAACATGTACAGCAAAAATATTTTTATATCCTTACACGTTATGCCAGGATTTGTCATAGGAGGCAACAGTCTGAACAACATAACATCCACAGATGATACAGTGCTGAAGGCGGACACGGAAAGGAAACTACAAAACCTCTTACAAAGATAACTGAAGAAAGTGAAATGAAAGGACAAGAAATAAACTACAAGAAAACCGAATGCATAAATGATCAGCAAAAAGAGCAGACGAAAATGCGAAGAAATGCTGGGTGAGTTACAAAAGCAGTTATAAAAATTTGATTACATGGGAAGTCTTCTAACAGAAGATGGAAAGTGCGATATATCCATCTGAAGGCGAACTGGCATGGCGAACAATGCATGCCAGAAGATGCCTAGAGTATCAAGAGACAGGAAACTTTCGCTAGAAACATGTTAAAAAGTACTAGATTCCTATGTGATATCAGTTCTTCATTATGGTAGTGAATGCTGGGCTATCTCATAAAAGATGTAGGAAAAACTTGTAGCAACAGAAATGTGGTTCAACAGAAGCATGTCTTACAGCATGTCATACAGCACTTGAGCAGTGATGTGGTCTTTAAAGGACGGTAAAGAAAAGAAAATTAATAGTGAGCATCTGGAAAAGGAAGCTAAAATTTTATAATGAGGAAGGAGGGCTTGAAGAATCTGATACTCACAAGCCAGATAGAGGGAAAGTCTTACAGATTAAAGCAGCGTGTAACATACTTGACGGGCCTCGGCAGGTGGATAGCAGAGCGGGTGTTTGTTTGTGGTAGCAAAGGAAGCGTGCTAATATCCACCAGGGATAGGGAGACGTGGACGGCCATGACAACCTACGTTCTGAAAGGACATGTCACATAGAAGAAGAAGAACTTTCAGATGTTGTCTTTTATTTTTTTATTACTCTCTTTTTATAATTTTGATAACTGCATCGATTACTTGCTTTTGAAGATTGCATTGGAACTACAAACAGACAGTTTACCATTGGCTGGTGATCCCTCTGTTTGTGCTGTTTATATCTATAGCAGATGTAGTGCCCTTTTCAAAGGAATAATAATGTATATCTTAAAACTGCACTTTAACTAGTAGCTTGATTTCATATAATTTGCGCATGATAATGATTGCCTGAAACTCCGAGGAGATTGTGGAATTATTGAATTAATAATATTATTATACTGGTATATCACACATACACACATATGGTTTTAAATAGTTACCGTTTCTAGGGAAACTAAAATCATACAAACTTATTCTGAAATTTTGCGAATTTCATAAACAAGTACGAACTTTTTTTGTAATATTATTGTGTGTACATGCATACTTAATATTTGCGCTTCATTTTGTCTCATATAAGATTTTCATATATTTGTTCAATAGTTCCGCTGTTGTTAATATGATTATACATCTAAATGACTGACCACTCATAACATAGAATATGAATTTTCTAGTCCCCTATATGATCCCTTAATTGTTCACTTAGATATGTGTTTGCTCATCAACTAAAGAGATATCAAGTGGTTTACACATGCAATTATGTTCAGCCATCCTAAGATACAGTTTTAGAACAAACCATTTGTTGAGCCGTCGATTGTTGATTTAACATAATTCGTAAATCATCGTGACAAAGACTTTGAGTGTTATGGTCTTGTCGAGTTTGTTATCAAGATAGATAATTAGTTCTCTCCCAGAAATATATATATATATATATATACTAGCAGTATAGCCCGGCGTTGCCCGGGTGTAATGAAAGCTTTAAAACTAATCCATAGTCGTAGAGCTCAGACTCTTTGGACCTTGGCAGGAAAGACAAAAAAGCAATAGTTCTTTCCAGTCAAAGCGAAACTGTAAACTGAAAGAAAAATGAATGCATGTAAGTCAATTTTTGATTTACGGTAACGATGTCAAATAAGTTTTCCATCGCAAAGTTAATTTTGAAGGCTAAATAACTCCTCTGAGTAAATGGTATCATGATTGAATCTAAGAACTACAATTATAATTATTTAGAACAAAACCCGAAGCAATAAATAAATAAATAAATAAATAAATAAATAAATAAATAAAAAGGCTGAAAACCTGACTTTGATCAGATCCAGTAGGATATCGGGGAATCGATTTCGTGGGTGGGTGAATCAGAGATCCAATAGGATATCGGGGAATCGATATCGTGTGTGTGGGGGGGGGTGAATCAGAAAAAAATAAGTTGCCCATGACATGACCAGAAGCCTAAAGAACATTTGTCTGAAGTTTGGCGAGAATCGGATAAAAATTTTGAATTTGCATAAAGACATATAGACAGACAGACAGGCACCCCCCTAAAACAAATTGCTTATTATATATATAGATGATAGAAAGACAGAGAAAGAGTGGGAGAGAGAACTACTATCAACCAATAATTAGGATAGTGTACATTTTTTTTTTGTCAGCTATAATTCATTTGATACATGCGAAAACGAACGAAATTATATGTCAAAGACACACATATGATAATAATCATAAAGCTGAGTTGTATTTTGAAGGAAATAAAATGACTATGAATTTCAAGTGTCGTGCTTCTGAAAGTTGAGTTAAAATATTTTTTCCTCCCTCGACTAATTATATATATGTAAATGAAAGTATTCTTGGCGTATTATCCTCGGCGTATTTTACCACATAATTAATTAATACCTCATGCATTCTAAATTATAGGTTTAATTAATTATCAACCTCATTGCTATCATTCCTCTTGATCTGTTCTCATTGTGAATATCCTTGGGAATCAATTTGCCGAATATTAGTTTTATAGTGATATTTAATATTAATTATTTTCACAATCAAATATATAGTGTGTCTGAATCATTTGTGTGAATATATATATTATATTTTTTCGGTTTGAAATTTTTTATCTTAAAAATGTGTTAATGCACAATGAACACATAGCTTCGAATTCAGCTCAACATTTTATCTGACTATTTCAATAGATGATTGTAGATCAAGTTGCACATAAATGCAAGAGTAATATACACAATTATGTGAAACACTAAATGTACATTCTTTCCAGTTATTCTTCATATAACTGAAGCGATTTTTTGTTTCTTCAACACCGGCAGGTTCATAGCCTGTAGAATAATATCTGCACAGCACTTGAGCTAATATAACAAGATAGAAAAATACTTTTCAAAGAACACGTTTCGCCGCTTTGCAAATGTGTCGTTTTGTCCGATTGAGAAATTGTGGAAGTAAGTGCGTTCGAATAATTTAGGAAGAGATGATAAATATCTTTAGAAATTACTATATTTCCCTTTTTAGAAACTGTTAACGTCTGTTAGATTTAAAAATTACCCCATTTCAAAAAGACATTTTTGTTCTCACTTTTGGTTAAGATCATTAGGCAAAATCATATATTTTAGAAAACAACAATCATAGTAATCTACTCGTAGTGGGCTATTTCAAATACATTTGACTTGAAAGTCTTCAAAATGGGGGAAAACTTTCAGATCGTAGCATTAAATAATTGTAGTTATAACAATTTCCTCAAAAGCTCCAACGCATTTCTTCACACCCAGCTTTGTTTCTCATTCTATTTTGAAGGTATCTCCTATAAAGAGATGAAACGCCTTGTCAAAACAGCTTTTTTAACCAAATTCTGGATCAAATTATGAGTTTGTCTGCAAATATATCGGGTCGAGCAGAACTTACTCAATATTCTTCTCTCTCTCTGTGTGTGTGTGTGTGTGTGTGTGTGTGTGTGTGTGTGTGTGAGAAAGAAAGAGAGAGAGAGAAAGAGAGATAGAGATTTCACAAAATGGACTGATCAACAATTTTTACCAAGATTAATTACACACAGGCCTTTGTCAAGATTATCATGATCGAACTGTTTTAATCCAACCAATTTCGCACAAAAGATTTGCGTCAATTGCGTCAAACTGTAGAAGAGTTTACAGATATTCAACCAAGTGTAAAAGACGAACATCACTGAATTGAAAAGCGTCTTTTAACATGGGTGTTGGTAACACGTTTTTACTGTAAGTAAAGTCCGACTTGCAGTATAAAATAAAGACTGTTTCTCTGGCTTTTGCACATGGACCTATAAAAACTGGAGCACCTTTTCCGAAGGTAAGAAAGCACACTGTCTTGTAAGAGGGTTTCTAATTCGAAAAAAGCTCTCTTGGTTATGAAGAAGATGATTAAAATTATGATGTTAATATTGTGATATTATTTATTTTCTCAATTAGTGGATTAAGTTCTTGCTCAATAATGTTTATGTTTTATCAGGAAGTCAACAGGAGGGAATTATTTTAAGTAAAGCTTAAGGTTTTCATGTGCATCATCTGTTGATACTGTAATCTATCCGTGCTTTATTTTACCTTGTCTCTAAAATGTTATATAACAATTGGTGCAAATCTGTCGAAAAAGAATACTCTTTGTTATATCACGGTTTGCATTATTATACATTAAAACTTATAACAAAATAAAACATACTTGACATTAGCTAAATTTGCTGGTTACCTTAGATGCAAACATTTAGAAAAGTACTGAGTAATTAAAATTGCTTTACTGTTTTATTACTGGTGCTCATAGTTTTTATATTTTTTCAGAGGATTTCAAAAGAAAAAATACACAAAGAATTTTTACTAAAAAAGTTTGTACCTTCATATATTATATAAATTTCTCTCTCTCTCTCTCTCTTTATCTCTCTCTTTATATATATATATATATATGTGTGTGTGTGTGTGTGTGTGTGTGTGTGTATATGTATGTGTGCGTGTGTGTGTGTGTTTGTGTGTGTGTCTGAGTGAGTGTGATTTTCAAGCAAATACAGATTTTATATGGATTGGAATCTGTCAGAATGTTGAAGAAGAAATTTTTAATTCTTAACAATTTGACATGTTTCAAATAAGAGAGACAAATACATAAAAATCCCTGTGAAATGTGAATAATGTCAGTGTAGTGAATGATTCCTATTTTTCCCAAAATGATCAATGGCCCATATATATATATATATATATATATATATATATATATATATATATATATCTACAGAGAGAGAGACGGACAGACAGACAGACAGATTTTAAAAAAACTGAGAATTTGAGGGCGGGTTCCAAAAACCAATAACAAACCGAAAATTCACTTAGAAATATCCCTGTAAATCCTTACTTTTTTAGTGTTTTTTATAGTCAGGCGTACATGAGGATGTCGGTCTTCACGATTCTAAGATTGTGATTACACAGGTGCTTTCTCAGCAACGTGATGATAAACTTCAGCAAAACTTGAATTACTCGGCTGTTTACGGTCTGGAAACGAAATCTGATACAACCGTACAGCCTCGCGTCAATTACCATTCTTTTGACCGTATGTAAATTATCATACCTGCTTGCCTACGATATACTGCCATTGTTAAACAGAACATTCTTCAGTTTACTCACTACAAAACCAGTTAAACGTTGAAGATAGACTATACACGAATGAAAAATATAACCTAGTCAAAAGGCAACACGACATCATCATAAGTAATGTTTATTTAAACTTAACAACACAAAGACGAACAATGTTCAGACATGTTTATACGAACATTTTTCCTTGAAGCACCCGCCTCCAATGTTTCAAGTTAATTTTTGATACACACGTTATAGTTGTATTCATATATATATATATATATAGATATATATATATATATATATATATATATATATGTATATAGATATGCACACACACACATATATATAATATATACACATATATACACACACACGCACCCACCCACACAGACAAACACACACACACACACACACACACACACACACACACACATATATATATATATATATATATATATATATATATATATATATTACTTCATTATTAAAGTAGCAGGTATTTGAAAAAATACCCCTTTTTTTAAACAATGTAATATACCTCTATCGGCCTACGCATTCAATAATTATTACAAAATAAAATGTGTATTCTCAGATTTTTAAATCATGGCTGATAATATTTTCACTTGTTTTGAAACTGATAAAGTAAATGAAATTTAACAAATTTACTGTTTTATCGGTTTCTTCTACGCTCTTCCTATGCAGTTAAATTTTGATGGGATCCTATCCAATATATCTGTATACATTTGTGATTTTCATTTATTGAAACATTTGTGTACACGCCTGCATGCACTCTTGTTTTCCGGTTCATGTCTATGTACGTGTGTGTTTCTGATTTTTAAGTGCCATTCAATATTTACCAGCACTTAAGTAACAGCACACATTTTGTCACTTAAAATTTCTATTTATAAATTCTAAGCCAATATCACCGAAATTATTAATAAAAATAATACACGTAATTTAACACGAAACCGACTATAGAAAATGCATTGCCTGTACCGAAATTTTCTTTGCAGAGTAATCATATATTTCATTTGCACATTATCAGTTCTACCCGGGATCTTTCCTTTAATCATTGAACAATGATGAACTACACTGTAGATATTAAACGACTTTAAATTGACGAGAAAAAAAAATAGAAAAAGTAGTTCTGCCCATTTATCTTTTCAGAAGTAATATTTTCTGACACGTTGTTGAAGATGATTACTATCTATTAATTCTAGAAGAGAACGGGTAAATTACCTTTCCTAAAAGAAATGACGAATGCAATAAATGTTATCTTCAAAAACGTTCTATTAAAGATGCTTAACAATCCACAGTTTGTTCCTCAAAAAACGTAATGGTTGATGAAATGGAAAAGATTGACAAATTACTTGCTTAAAGCAAACGAATATTTTGAACTAAACGTGAAATAAATAATTAATGAAATCACAAAATTCTATAGTTTTATTAAACCAAGATCGTTCATATTTTTTATCCAGCATGAAAAACATTAAAAAAAAGCTAAATGGATGAAATCATTCTGATTGCTACTCAATTCAAATTCATGCATACAAAATACAATGTTATCTTTATAGCCATCAGTAGTCTCCTGTTTCGCTATATCACAGCTCCTCAGTAAAACAGTAGCCAAGATTGTTCAAATTCATAACTGAATAAACGTTGCATAAATAGTGAGGAGTAGCTACTGTTTTAAATTCTACAATTTCGGCATAGTGTTCGATCGGCGGACAGGAGCGTAAATATTTGTTAGCAGAAAACGCTGTCTCGCTGTATCACAGCTCATCAATACGGGTAGATATCCGACAGCTTAAAACCAGGTTTGAATCCCGACGAATGTTACATCCGTCGACGTTTCTGCCTCTAAGCTATGGGCGCTCAGTCGAAGGGAGGTATATTTTACTGTGTTATATACACAATGTAAATACACACCAGTAGCTGTGAATGTTCAAATCCATTGAAATATATATATATATATATATATATATATATATATATATATGGTACGGGAGATATACAACAGATGGAAACATTTTTTCGAGTCATTTAGGATTTAGGTTATTTACGTTTCGTCATTTACGTTTCTACTGGACAATGTTCCTTTATATTGACACTGCTATTCGTGCGCACGGTGGTAATTTCAAATTTAATTATTTTTAATCATTATGTGTTTTGGATATATAATCTAGCCGATTTTATTTAAAATATTTTTTTTTATTTTTATATCCATTTAGTTAGGTCTGTGCGTGATACACGATTGGGCGATCATGTCTCGAAAGAGACATAATTGACTGGGCAAAAGATTATTCCGTATTAGGTAGCCGTTGCTTTCTGCGGTAGACTGGTTGCCAACCAAGGCTATAGAATCCACTCTGTCCAATATGTTAATTCATAACTGAAGTTAAGAGACGGATTAATACATTTGCCAAGTAAATTTGCGCGTAAGTGAATGCAACGAATTCAACTGGAATTCGAACTCGGTTACCCAATTTCTCTTTCCGAGCCGATATCTATTCCATCACAATGCACATCCGCTTACTATTACCTTTTTTTATTAAATACACCACATTCTTATAACGTTGTGATAACAAAAGATTTCTCAGGAATAGTGAAATTTAAAACGAATCTAAATTTGCTGTGAATAGATAAGAGATTAAAGCACTTCTTAATTATTTTCGTCTTGTTTTCTCGTTGATCTTTTTATTCAGAATTCTGTTTAGTATCTTTAATGTTAGCAAATAATAAGTTTAATGTGTTTTTGTTAACCATCCCTTCTTTGTTCAAATAATCTTTTTTTATTTAAACTTGAATCTTCGCCAATAAATTAATAGCGATCGATTGCGTAAATTCCCCCATTTATAAATTTATTGATAAAGCCTTTTGTTTTAAAGGTATATATGATTGTTTTTATAGTCAGTGTATATAGATCATTTTCAACAGTAGTTTTGATAGATTTAGTGATTTTTTGATTCGTTGTGCTTGACAGAAGTGTTCTCATTTCTATTTAAAATGCAAACTTATATATATATATATATATATATATATATATATATATATATAAATGCTTCTGGATAAATTTTATACCCCCAAAATAATATTAATAAAAAAACAAATTTAAATTTCCCACCATCCATCTTGCATGCGCAAGTGCATTCAAATCAACCTAAACAAATTTAGTCGATTAAGAAGTAAATGCATCATACGAAATTTTCTCCTACTGCGTCATACATATTTTCACAAAAATTGTCCGTCATTTATACGAATTTTTATATATATATATATATATATATATATATATATATATATATATATATATAGGTCATCCGCAGAGTGTCCTGTTTCGCTGTATCACAGATCATCAGTACTGTAAGACATCCGATTGTTTCTAGTCAAGAAGATTGAAATCAGAGAGAATCGACAGCAGTCGGTGATTCTACTTGTGAGGTATGAGCCCTTGGTTGTTGAAGACGGACAAATAGCTGAAAGTGTTCAAATTCATAACTGAAAGAACGATACATAAAGTGAGTAGCTACTGTTTTTTTTTAAGTCTACCATTTCTCCATATACTTGGGAGAGCGTAAATAATCATCCGCAGAATGTCCTGTTTTGACGTATCATATAATTGTGTATTCGTGTGTGTGTGTGTGTGTGTGTGTGTGTGTGTGTGTACATGCGTGTATGTAAATTTCCTTACATTCATTTCTACACAAATGCCGTTCTGAATGAAATGAATCCCAGCCTATGGGTTAAATATTAGACTGAGATCTGTAGCTGAGTTTACTCACTTGCTTTTCGGTTAATTTTCATTCTTGTAATTGTAGTAATGTTAGTTCCATAATTGGGTAAAACGTAATTGAATAGATAATCACTTTTATCAATACTATTATCGTGAGTTTACTGTTTTCCACTATCGTCCAACATTGTTAGGAGTAGAATGCATGATGTAGTGGAGCAACAGATGGCAAAGAATTCAAGACAGAAGACGGACGGACATCTGATTAGTGAAAGTATCCTGACATAAATTAAGTAATATTTTAAGAGAGATTAATTTTGTTACGGTCAAATAAAATAGTTGAAGTTCATATTCTCCAGTGTATTTCTAGACAATTGTATACAAGTGATAACGAGACTTAAGTTGAAAAAAAACTGTAGTTGAACAGATAGATGATGACAGACAAATCATGTGAGTAACGAGGAAGATTTTAAAGAAAATGTGAATAAACGGACGCTAATTAAAAAAAATAGACAGTGATAGTTAGAGGTCATGAGGAAAGAGATCTTCATAATTTCACTATTTAGAAAATATTTATTGAGGGAAGGCCAAATGGAAACAGGGACTATCGTACTCAATAGATGTTAGAGGTGTGACTAGAATAGATGTTATATCGTCAAAGTTTGCTTTAATTTAAAAAAGAGGAGGAAGATATGGAGATCCATCATCGCAAACCTACAAAAGTGACATGTAATTTAAAACAAACATATGATGCCTAGTACTAAGCAGAAAATGTTTTTTGACAGCATTTCGGTTAAATACCCTAGAAAATTAAGTATATCCTCCAAGAAATTTGAGAAGTACAGTTTCTTTTGATATTCATGAATAGAAAATGGCTGCAGGAAATTAATTTCGAAAAAAACAATTTGTTCATATTTTTTTAGATATAGCATATTAGCCGAAAATAGAAGAATGTTCTATCATTGGAATAATTGTTCGAATATCATTGATTTCAGTAGAAAAAAAAACGTGCATGTGTTTTGAAGACTTAGTTAAGATGAGTATGTAAGCCACGGTATAGAAATATACTCAACAATATTGTATGATGGACCATTAAAACCGTAAGACAATTTAGCAGTAAATATTTACATCCGAAATAGTCAATTTTTCCATAAAAACCTGAATATATATCATGGACAAACAAGATATGTTTTGCTATTAGAGCACATCTATAAATCAATGAATCAAATTCAATTCTTTGACTTATACAGGAAGGAATCTATATTTATACGAAATCAATCAATTTAACATAAATATATAGTATACTTGAATATAATAATATTTCTTCGATCGGAAAAATTGAAATTAATGCCGCCTCATTTTTCCTAAAATAAGGTACACATAACTGATATAATAAATGTTATATATGATACGATAAACGAAATATATTCAATTGCATTCAATAGTAGAGCGCGTGGGGTAAATTAGGGGCAACTCTAAATGAGAAATCAGACTACGGAGTTTGAATTTAAGTCGCCTAAGTTCAGTTCCCTTACGCGTAAATAAATTTGGGGAAAGTATGAATCTATATCATCTCCAAGGCAATGGTTTAAATAGAAGGGAATATTAAAAAAATTGTTATGACAAGATTTTTCGCAAACGTTTTTTTGGCTATCTAGGATATATTTGGTTTTAAATATTCTCCAAATTATTTATAAGCTAAAGAAAACAATTCTCTTGCACATAGTTAAAACATTGCTAAAATTATAACAGATTTAACAGCTACCCAACTCTGCTTTTCTCACTACAGGCAGGATTATATGTGCACTCAGTTGAGTCCGTTATTATGAACAAAGGAGCGATACCACAACACTAAGCAAAACAGGTCAATAACTATATGTCTAATAAATAACAACTTATTATTTAGTTTGCATAAAATCGATATCTTAAATCAAGTGTTCTATGAAATAAGACTCGATATAAACTTTTTAAAAGCATAAATTCTGATCACAATTTCAATGAAAGTAGTGATGGCACATATCCCTAAATCCATGATATAAATCAAGGACGAAATAATTATTCGAGACCTAAATTAATTCGGTGTATTGGAGAGTTATAACAAATTTAGTATACGCGCACAATAAATTGAATATAGAAGTGTCTGCGCAAGAGATAGTTTCATTCAACAGATCAAATGGATACAAAACCAAAACAACAACATGAAAACTTAAATCGGCTTCTTGAAAAGCTTCGTACTGCTCGTATATGGCAGTAGTACATATGCTGCATGGGGCTAAATTCGTCTCACATTTACATACACTGTCAGCTTTTCATAAATGCACTTTTGGGTCAATGGTTAAAGAGGCTTTGAGCAAGTGAGTGTCTTAGCAAAAAAACATGCTTCTTTGAACATTGTGCACTGACTCTACAGAATAACAAACAATGAACGGTACTACATCTGCAAAGGTATACTAATAGCATCAACAACTAAAATAGATATTGCATGGTACTTGAAAAGAAAATAACAACAGAGTCAAGAAATAATAACTGGGTAAGAAAAAAACTTTTATGTTGGAAAGAGCGATGAATTCAACTGGACGTGGAAAATATATTTTAATAAAATATTGTTTTAAAGAATGATTTTATAATTCGAAATCTTGAAGCGTATAAGATAGATAGATAGATAGATAGATAGATAGATAGATAGATAGATAGATAGATAGATAGATAGATAGATAGATAGATAGATTGAAATCGGTAGATTTAAGAGCAGAGTAAGATCAGACACTCATATGGATACGTAACAAGATAGAGTAGGTTACACAAAGCGGTTGTTCGTGTGAAGAGACTTCTTGAATCGAAGTTACATCTCACAAATCAAATACGAAGGGAATGATGATGGTTCCCTACGACGCGCTTATTTTGGCAGGCCATAGCAGTGTATTCCTCTGGTGGTAATCATATAATTGGTCTGAATAATTTCCATGGAAATATCTATAAAGCATCGACAGGATTACAACGGGTCCTCAGCGAAAACTGGATAATATTTGGTGAGTTTATAAGAATAAAGAGATGCTTTGGAACTCAGTTCAAAAGTACATAATCGGGTGATGTTGCTCGTATATGGCAGTAGTACACCATTTACATGTAGAAAAGTCTCTTCATTTTTATTAGTATGTAAAATTACATATGACGAATCCTGAGGAATATTGCAATATTTGTGATGTTCTTTTGCTAAATGAATCAAGGTCTCCGGAAAAACGATTAAAAACATAAACCTTTGACATAACAGGTAGGTTTATATAGAGGTTTCCTCTCATATGTATTAATGAGAATTTCGTTAAACTTTATCATTGATTATTCAGAGAACATTTCTCAATGAAAGTGGCTTTTTTCAAGTATTTTCATTTTATTGAAAAAGATTTGTTTAGATCAAATGCATCAATCAGATTCTTTACTAATATATATTTACTTTTGTTTTGAGATTTTTTTCTGGTTTGTTTAAAAGTAATTTCAAAGTTAATACATTAATATTTGTGCTTCAGATTACAAGACGAATTGAAATCAATTCACGTAAACACTAAATGTGTCTGGAAGTGTTTGTATTCATAAAATACATAAAAATAAAATGTATTATATTGATTTATAGCAGCAATTTGTACGTTCAAATAACACTGTACACGCACACACACACACACACACACACACACGCATATATATATATTTCTGATGCTAATCAAAAACCTAGTACATATATTGGTTTTACTACAACCACGCTCTCCTGTAGACTTACATGTCATCTTTCTGATCAGAGTACTATTAAACAACATTTCTCTGAAAAACAAACATGTAGGTAATATCAGAAGATTTTGGTCAATAATACGGTGATCCTTACTCATACACACAGTAAGAGGAACCTGCAGATATTGGAGGCCATGTACATCAAATCAAAACAACCAACACTCAATAAAATCGATTTCAAAACAGGAAATAACATATTACATTGCATTTGACTAGATGGTTTTGTTCTCCTTTTGCGCTATCCCGCGGTGTGACGTCATAAAACCGCATCTCAAACTTAAGAACTGCGTTTATTATTTTTGGTAACTATTGCCGTTGCCAAGCGGAGTTTTATGTCAGCACAAAATAAAATCGTCGGTGATGGTGGATTTTATAATATTTCAGTTTAAACAACCTCTCTGAAGATGGCTCATGTGAGCCGAAAGCTTAGAAGAAAACCAATTAATAATTATCCAAATGTTGGAGAATTTTTGTCTTTATTTTCAACTGAAATTAAAGCAAAAATACGACGTTTACAACGGCTCATGATTAAACATAATAGACATTCATTGTCTCTTATATTTAATAGCATATGTTTAGAATATATATATATATATATATATATATATATATATAATATTTTTTCTTTGTAAACTTGGAATCCGCAAAAGAATATATAATGTAAAAAGAAAAAAACTGAGACACTAAACACACACAGAGACAGACACACACACACTTATAAATATATATATATATATATATATATATATATATATATATACATATATAAATATATATATATAGATACATAAACATATTTGCATATATAAATACAATATATACGCACTGATATATATTTATGTTTATACATACATGCATATATATATATATAAATATAAATATACAATCACACACACACACACACACATATATATATATATATATATATATATATATATATATATATATCATTATGCAGTGTGGGTAAAGAAGAATCCAAAGGACTGCCCTGTACATACAGTGGTAAGATAACTCTCTAAGAGAGCTCTAAACATACATGCATATAAATACATATAGAGCAAATATAAGAAAATTTAAGACATACATATTATTCCCTGGTGTTTGGGAAATATGGCCTATTTCAGGCGAATCATCTTCCGACTTTATTTAACAAAATATTTTACACGAATGAGATTCACAAAAAACTAAAAAAAACGAATAAAATAACGGTCGCTTTCTTAAAAGAAATAATTAAGAAAAATACATCAGTTTGACGAACACATACACATATTCATACAACACCAAATATACACGCAACATATAATCAGATGACACGCGTAGCGACCAATGTCAACAAAAGTTCGAAGATACATTCGTCTAACATTTAGGTTGCAAACCCGTGGATTTGAAGCTTAAAGAACGTGGGTTAGGTGAGAAAGAGAGAAAGAGAAAGAAGTGGGTAGGTCGTTAAAAAGAATGGTTCAGTATCTTGAAGCGTAAACGAAAAGAGAAGAAAAAAAGAAAAACGGAACAGAGGAATAAATTTAAATTAGAAAGAAAAGATGATAGAAAAAATACAAAAGAAACAATATGAGTTAATGGTAAAAGAAATTGTAGTCTAAAAATTAAAAATGTATTTAAAAGATAATAGTTAATCTGTTGTGATCACACAAAACACCCACTATTATATAAACAAAATTATACTAATTATACAATCAACAAAACAAATATAATACATTATAAATATTAAAAAAATTAAAATAAGTTTTTTTTAAATTAATTTTTAATTTAAAATTAAACCTAATTATTCCATTTAAATTTAATTGTTTAAACTTAATAATTAAGTTTAAAAATAAATTTACATATTACTAGTGAAAGGATAAGAAATTTGAATTTTTTTTAAAACTAAGAAAATTAAACAATTAAGATATAATAGTTAATCAATTCGTTTAATCACCACACCAACTATATAATCAAAATTCTACTAATTATTTGGTTAACAATAGAACAAAAATACAGCCTTGTTCAGAAAATTTAACACGAGTATAATTCAGGAAGACACCCCAAAAAACGGAGTAAAACAAAGATTGAAAGAAAATTTAAGAAAAATTCATCATTAAATATATATGTATATTGATATATTAATATTAATAATAATTAATATTAATATATTAATATTAATAATAATTAATATTAATATATTAATATATTAATTTAAAATATATATTTGTATATGCTGACCCGCATATAATTTTCTTATATTTATATAATAACATACATCTACATTTATGCTTAAATACTCACACAAATATATGTTGTTTATGCTTCAGTATTAGTCAGTCTGTAAGGGAAAGTGCATGAGATTAGCAACTCTGAAAAAGCAGCCTCTGTTTATTTTCTTTATTTGAAGGGATTTTCGTAGATATTACAACGCATTTGTAGTCCATCTAACATCATGTACTTCGGAAATGGTTATATATTTCGGAGGTTTCTCTATCCAGTAATGCACCTGAAAAAGTAAGGCCTGACTAAAGACTGTGTGTACGACATTCCATGTAGCTGTGGAAAGAAATATAAAAGAGAAACTGGGCGCCCCCCCTAAGATAAGGCTACAAGTACATCACATAGGCGTAACAAGATGCAGATAGAAAAATCAGGTATATCTAACCACGTATTAATGGAGAAAATGGATCACTGCGCCAAATGGGATGAATTTGAAATAATAGATAGAGAACGCCACTGGAAACTCCTTAATATTAAGGAATCAGTAATTATTATTGGCTAAAAAAACTTCTTGGGCAAACAAGCATAGAAATGAATACAATATGGGAACCATAAACCAGAGTGCCAGAGAAAACCTGTAATACATATTCTGGTAAAATATATTAGAGAAACTATTAACATAAGAAATAATAGAGAAAAAAACATTAACACATAAAATTGAAATCTGTATTACGGTAATAATGGTTACTGTACATTAGCTTTAAAAGTCAGGGAAATTCAGGCCTTTCATTTGTCTTATGATTGCTTTGCTGTACAGTTTAATCATGTCAGTAGAGAAATTACAACCTTGCCTTCTGCACTTTTCTATTTTTGTATAACTGCTGAGTTTACCTCCTATACGTACACAAGTAGTGTGCTGTGTATATAGATGCTTGATTATTCTAACGTCTATTCGGAAAATTTCGAGTATATATATATATACAGAAATGAATAAGAAAAGAAAAAAATGAATAAGAAAAGAAAAATAACAGAAACTTTAAAAATTAATTCAAAGCTAAGTAGTTTATAGTTTGTAGTTTGTACATGTTCCAAAGTATATATATATATATATATATATATATATATATATATATATATATATATATATACTAGCAGTATAGCCCGGCGTTGCTCGGATGTAATGAACGCTTTAAAACTAATCCATGATCCTGGAGCTCAGACTTTTTGGACGTTGTCACGAAAGACTACAGCGCAATAGTTGTTTCCAGTTAATGTGAAACCGTACACTGAAAGAAAAATGAATGGATGTAAGTCAAATGTTGGATTTGTTAATATTGGACAATAATAATAATTGGTGCATTAATCAGTCTATACATATTAATTAATTACCTACATTGCAGTTTCATCAATGAAAGAATGGAGAAATTTTAGGATGTTTCGGAAGAGCTCATCGTTGATTCCTTGCCTTGCCAAATTTTTGCAAATAATAATAAAAGAACAATTGTATTTTTATTTGGATACAAATACTAAAAATATAATATAATACAACATTTATTTAAATAAACTTGGGTGGCCTAATAATTATGGTCGGTTGTGTATAACCGTACCGATGAGCTGTGATACAGCGAAACAGATCTGTCTGCGGATGAGTATTTTCGCACTCACACTCTGATTGAGCACTCTGGGAGAATGATAGATTTTGAAAAAACAGTAGCTACTCTAGCATCTGCTCATCGTTCATTCAGTAATGAATTAGAACACTCTCAGCTATTGGGCGTATATAATGATAATATACACCCAAAAACGTCTGCCACCTCCTACAGAGAGCCCATAGCTCAGAGGTAGAATCGCCGACTGGATCCTGGGTAAAAAGTAATCGGCTGCTTAACTGTGAAACAGATCTGTCTGCGGCTGATGATGATAATATATATATATATATATATATCTGGTCATAGGCAACTCTTCTTTCCTATATATATATGTATATGATTTGAGTATATGTATTGAAATCCAACAAGATTAACAGATTAAGTAAAGAAAATACAATTTTTCTCATCAGTCCTTTGTTTACTGTATTCAGTCATTCATATATATATATTTACTTAATCTGTTAATCTTGTTGGATTTCAATACATATACTCAAATCATATACATATATATATAGGAAAGAAGAGTTGCCTATGACCAGATATTTGGAAATATATACAAGTTTGATATTATTAATTTTATTTAAGCAGATATGTTGCTAAACATTAAATATGTATTTTTCTTAGACGCTCTATTGATTTTCGAATTATTCATCATGTCAAATATGCAGTAAGTCAAGATTTTGTGCACAGATGTGATTAATCACTGTATCACCCAGCTTTTCTTTTTTTATCGGGACGGACACAAATAGAAACATCGAAACGGCCAGCATAGATATTGAATGTTAATTCTCTTTCTGTGCTTACATATTTTTGTGAAAATTTCCTATAATCGTTCATGGTTTAAATACTCTTGCTTCCGTTTAATCATAAAGTTTAAAGATCTGGAACACACACTCAGCATAAAGAAATCTTAGATATTACTCATGTAATAATGTTTGTTACAATGATGATGATTAATTTCAATGTATCGATAAGAAGAAATAAATAATGGTATAACTAATAAACAAACACGCAGCGATTTGAACATTTATCGTGTTTCTATAATACGCTATATTTGACACAATCAGTTTACGGTCAAGGTTCAGAGTAAATAAAACAAGTATAGCAAAAGTTTTCATTAGTTTTCAAATTATCAATTCAGGAACAAGCGAGAAGGTTAGTTATCGGATAAAATACATATTCCACCTTCTTTCGCTTGACGTGGTTTCTTTCTTAGTAGCGAACAGAGGCCTAAAACATGATGTGTTAAATTTGTTCTTTCTCTCAAAGTAAGTTCCTCCAATGAAATATAAACAAAAATAAATGTGTAAATATCGAATTTATTTAAATGTATTGTGTTAATTTTTATTCATTTAAATTAAACAAGAACAAGAAGAAAAAGACGAAAAATCCCAGTAACAACAGAGTAAAACAATAACCCACAACAATAATACTAATCATACTAATAAGCATATGAAAAGTATATAAAATATCAAAGCAAACGACTCTAAAAATCATAGAAAGAATAAATATTTGTAAATGAAAATCACGAAAATGTGACATTTAAAACAATCGCGATTTTAATAATGATAGATGATAGATGAACTGCTGTGTTTTAAATGCATATTGATACAAATTAAGAAAATCTTAGCTGATCACCTGAAATACAAAACATTGTAAACGCTGCAAATGTGCAAATGTGCTCTGAATGAAATGATTCTATGTAATATGCTCAATACTTTCCTTTAAAAAAATCTTTACTTCAGCGGTTAGACTTAACTTGAAACAACAAATCAGGGAATAATAATAATAATAATAATAATAATAATAATAATAATAATAATAATAACTTGTCTATTAATTGATATGGCTTGTCCAGCGGACTGTAAGATAGCAACCAAGGAATTTGAAAAACTGTCAAAATATAAAGACCTGGAAATTGAAATAGAAAAAATGTGGAAACTGAAATCAAGAGTTGTGCCAGTGATAGTAGGTGCACTTGGAATGATAAAAAATGGAACAAAACAACAAATTGAAAGACTCCCTGGAGACTCCACCTTGAGAGATGCACAAAAAATTGTCTTATTAAGTACAGCCCACACACTAAGGAGAACTTTGTCTATGTAACGCTAGGGATGATGGGGAAGATAGAACAAACATGGAATGGATCCATAACAACACGCCACGACCTGCCTTAGGACTTCCCGCAGACTTGGTTGGTAGTGCGACCATAGCAGAAATGGAAATATCATGAAAAATGTGTCATAATAATAACAATAAATTTCCTATTTTTTCTCTTGTCTTGAGAAGAACAGCATTCTTCCACTTGAAAAGTAATGATGCTGATCTACATATTTGCAAAGATCTACAACTGAAAAACAAAATACTCCTGAAAAGTTGTTTAAAAGCAGGTAAAATTGTCAGCACGATTTGGATGTTATATTTTAAAGCCTTTGGTAGCAAACTACACTCTGGTAACTCTACGGTTTTGGACACATACAAAGTTCTCTCGGTGATGCGGATAATCTTCTGTAACTAATAGGAGAGATTGGGTTATATTGCTTTGTTTGGCAACCAGTTTACCGCAGAAAGCAATGGCAATCTACTGCGGGATAATCTTCTGCCCAGTCAGCCATGCCACTTTTGAAACCTGATCGCCCAAAGCGTGTATCATGTATGGAGCTTAACTGACTGACTGTGAAAAAGGAAATTATTTCTTAATCACGGCAAACAACGCCCATTTCAAGTCGATGAAATATCTGACAAAAATTATTTTTAAGGAGACTCCATGTCACGTCTTCTCTTTTTCCCTAATCCCAATTCCGACCGAACAAAGGAGTAACAACAGGGTATGCAAAATAAACAACAGGGTACTTATTTTATTTATATAGATGACCTCAAACTTTTACAAAATACGATAATGTGTTGAACTGCCTATGTATTGTAAAAGATTTCAGTGATTAAATCGGTAAGTACTTTGAAACATGAAAATGTAATATTGAAGAAAGAATTACTGAAATACACAGAAGAGATTTTGATTTTCTTGCAAATATTAGGGAACCGGTGCAACAAGAACGTATAAACACCTCGGAATCAAAAAATGAGATGGAAAACAGCATAAACAAATAAAGAACAAAAAAGAATATTACAACCCTGTGCATCTGCAGTTAAGTACCGAATACCACATAACAGAATATCAACAGCAAACACTTTGGATGTCCTCTCAAAATCACTAACTGGGCCATATTTGGCTTTAAGTAAATGGTTGTCAAATAGAGAAAGCCTCTCACATAAAGCTACACACATCTTCCTAAAGCTGACGTTTAATGTGTGTATATATCAAGATACGAAACAAGCAAAGGTTGGCTCCTAAAATAATTTCTCTTCAAAGATATCTACAAGTATGAAATAAAAAATTGCCAAAAGTTTGTGTTAATGAACATGAAAAAATAAGAAAACTCTTCCGTAATGAAGAAGCCAACAAATTCAAAAGGTAATTTCAATTAGATGAAGAAGAGCAAATAAGCCATACTTCAAATATTTTGTGACAAAGAAATCAAGAAAATTAAATTAAAATTTAAATGGACAAAATTGTAACATTGCAACCGAGGAATACGAAAAACTGTCAAAATATAAAGACCTGGAAATTGAAGTATAAAAGAAATATGGAAATTGAAAACTAGTATCGTAACAATGATAGTGGCTGCACATGAGATGATACAAAACTGGAACCAAAAAAAAAACATTGAAAAAATCCCTGGAAACCCCAGCTTAAGAGATATACATAAATTGTTTGTTAAGTACAGCCCACACACTAAGGAGAACTTTCTCTATGAAACGCTATGGATGTTAGGGAGATATGAAAAAAGCATGAAATGGAGCAATAATAACAGACCATTACCTACCTTAGGTCTTCCTGCTGACTTGGTAGATAGGGCGTCTGTAACAGAAATCGATTTATGATGAAAAATGACATGATAATAATAATAATAATAATAATAATAATAATAATAAGAATAATAAGAATAATAATAATAGCATTGGATTGCACAAGAGATACAACGAATGAAAAATAAACCAGAACAGACATGGGCTAGAATTACAGAAGAGGATTTTAAATTTGCACTAAAAAAAGCACACAATTGGAAATTCCCAGGTATAGATAAAATTCCTAACTTTTGGCTAAAACTAGCCAAAGAACTTCAAGAAATTGTTGACGATCCCACTAAAATTCATGCATGGATGACCAAAGGAATTACATTTATCTACCCAAGAATGGTGATACAAACAACCCGAAAAACTACAGACCAATTACATGTCTTCCGACAACATATAAACTATTAACATCTATTTTAACAAAACAGACATATTTATTCTCAGAAAGAAATGACATGATACCACTTGAACAAAAAGGGTGCAAACGTGGCTGTTATGGATGTAAAGACCAATTGCTTATTAACAAAATGAGCCTGGAAAATTGCTACAGTACAAAGAAAAATCTTAGTATTGCCTGAATAGATTATCGTAAGGCATTCCATAGTGTGCCACATTCCTGGATTTTAAAGACTTTAAATATATACAAGATATCACCCATCATCATCAATTCCATCAAACAGTGCGTGTCTATATGGAAAACAACCCTTTACCTCAATCATATAAATGGAACCTATATGTCTGATGAAATAAACATCAAAAGAGGTATATTTCAAGGTGATTCTTTGTCTCCATTACTATTCTGCATATCATTAATAGCACTAACCAGTCAACTTAATAAGACAGAATGTTGTTATAAAATAGGCCAAAAGAAAATAAGCCATCTATTTTACATGGATGACTTAAAGTTACATACTAAGAATGATAATGAGCTGGAAGGACTTCTGCAAAATGTAAAATGCTTCAGCGAAGACATTGGAATGAAATTCAATTTGAATAAATGTGCTAAAGCTACAGTTTTACGTGGATCAATACAAGAAACATCCTCAATTAGCCTAGACCCTGCTGTAACAATAAAAGAATTGAAACCAGAAGAAGCTTATGAATACCTAGGTGTAAATGAGAGTAAAAACATTTCACCATAAAAAAATGAAAGAAATAGTGCGTAAAGAGTACTATAGAAGGCTACGAATGATATTAAAAACTGAATTGAATTCTCAGAACAGAGTTATGGCCATTAACAGCCTTGCAATCCCAGTTGTCCAATATAGCTTCAACATCTTAAACTGGACTCTAAACGACATCAGGCGAATGGATTCTAAAACAAGAAAGCTTCTTTCTAAGCATAAGATGCATCATCCAAAGGCTAATGTAGACCGTCTATACATACCCCGTAAAGAAGGTGGTAGAGGTCTTTTTCAGCTGCAATTGTCATACAAGACAACATCTATTGGCTTACTAACATACATAGAAACAACAACGGATTGGATGATACAATTAGTAAGGCAACATGAAGAAAGAAAGAAAACATATTCAATAATAAAAGAAGGCAATTAATACAAACAATATTTACAGTTAGTAGATTCTGTAGAAAAGCAAAACAGAAGCCAAGAACCAACTATTGCGGCATAAAATATGAAAATGAAAGCCAAAGATAAAGCTCTTGAACAGATGAAACAGCGCTGGCAAGACAAACCTCTGCATGGCCAATATCCAGAACGTGCCAATAAATCCAATGTTGACAAAGTTAATACTCATCGATGGTTACGTGCATCTGGATTAAAGTCTGAAACTGAAGGCTTTATTCTTGCAGCACAAGACCAAAGTCTTTTCACTAGAAACTTAAAGGCAAATATTATGCATAATAATATGGATCCAAAATGCAGGTTTTGTGATAAACACCAGGAAACAATAGACCACCTAATCTCAGGCTGTTCTGTGCTTGCCCCAAATGAATATAAAAATCGCCACGATAGAGTTGGGCAACATTTACATTGGGCAATATGCAAACATTATGGAAAAGCTGTAGGCAAACACTGGTATGAACATCACCCAGCACCGGTTACAAAAATAGAAGATGTAACCATTCTATGGGATTACACCATCTACACAGACAGAAAAATTGAAGCAAACAGGCTAGACATTATTGTTAAAAACCAGAAGGAGAAAACTTGTCTATTAATTGATATGGCTTGTCCAGCGGATTGTAACATAGCAATCAAGGAATTTGAAAAACTGTCAAAATATAAAGACCTGGAAATTGAAATAGAAAAATGTGGAAATTGAAAACAAGATTTGTGCCAGTGATAGTAGGTGCACTTGGAATGATAAAAAATGGAACAAAACAACACATTGAAAGAATCCCTGGAAACATCAGCTTAAGAAATATACAAAAAATTGTCTTATTAATTACAGCCCACACACTAAGGAAGACTTTATCTATGTAATGCTAGGGATGATAGGGAAGATAGAAAAACATGAAATGGAGCCATAAAAACACGCCACTACCTGCCTTAGGTCTCCCCGCAGACTTGGTTGGTAGTGAGACAAAAGCAGAAATCGAAATATGATGAAAAATAACATAATAATAATAATAATAATAATAATAATAATAATAATAATGAAATACAGAAAAATGGCCTGAATCAAAATCATACCAATTTCAGATTATCAAAAATAATAAAATTTCCGCTAATATTTTGAAATTTAACTGGATTTCATGATTCAAATCTGATGGTCAGATCTAATTACAGTGAAGAAAAAGCAATCGAAGAAACCATTGCCAGATATTAAATATCGCTACTCCAGCAGAATTCAGAAGAAACTTAGATGTAAATATATCTCAATTTCCCGAAAGAGGATGATGTTACCAATATTTATTAAAGGGCTAGAAAGCCTCCCAAAATGCACGGACGAAACGGATATCTTGGATTATCTCTAAAACTAAATACCTGAAATGAATTAGAATGCTGATAAGGTAACTGAAGTATTACGATGATTTACTGTGATATGATATACGCCGTTATCAAATTAAGGTAACCTATTGTTTGTGGGAAATTGAAATTGAACTCAATATCAAATTGGTAAAATACCTGATACAACAAATCTCCAGAAAATAGAAAGAATAGTTCTAACAATCAGATATCATATAAAATCTATTGAGTCGTTTATATTTTTAGCAATGTCCATTACTTGGCTACAAATTATGACCTAGGTCTTGATTATAAATTAAGTATTAACATAAAAGATCTTTAAAACAATAACAACAACAACAATTACACCAACAACAACAAAAGTATAAATACAATTACAGCCGTTTTGAAAATCCGCTTTGCTTAATCATTAACAGTGTTACTTACTGAAAAACACTTTCGCCACTGTTCCCTATTTCTTTTATTACCTGTTTCGTAGATACCCGTTTTTCTCGCTAAAGACACGTCCTCTTTCGGCAGAATTAAGTGATTTGCTGGTGAAAATGAGTTAACGTCTTCAGAGTGCAGCCATGAGCTATGGTATATGGACACGGTGAGCTGTGTAGACTATATGGGACTACTCTCAACGAAACTGCAATGATCTGCAGAAATAACGGACAGTAAATTTGAAGATTGTGTGGCTGCAAATGTAGCCAGAATGTGTCATTTTTATAGGCAACTCTTCGGCACGTCAGTCCTTGTTTTCGACCTTGATTTACTTTCCATGTTTTAGATGTGATCACAAGTTTTAAAATCGGGGGTATATCACTTTTGTTTATATCACTTTTGAATGTCGCAACTAATGAAAATCTCATAAGAACAAACTGTTATCTATCTAAGCCATTAATTTTTGTGTCGAAATGTAAAATTCAGACACTTCTTACTTAGTTAAAATTTTATAGAAAAAATAATTTCGCATGCCCCGTGTAAATATCTATAGTTAGTTTTGGGAATACATGAGAAGTTATATAAAAAATTATCAGCTTCTCATTCAAGAAACGGTAACTTTCATTAATAACACACGACACCTTTATTTCTTGGTACTTGAAATAAATAATTAAAAAAAAAATAAACAAACACCTGTGTTCCTCAGTTAAAAGAAACATAACTATATATAAAATACTTCCATAATATCCAGCAATGGATACAAAAAGAAATATATTGAATATGAAGAGACAGCAGAAAATATATGAGTAAGGACTATATTTATATGAATGCTGTGATGGAATACTGGCGGCAGAATGATGAAATTTTGAGATAGAAATTCATTTTTCAACCGCCAAATTAAATATTTACATATTAACAGGATCATTAAACATAATAAAGAAAGTATAACAGGGAATAATATTCTGCTAGAGAAAGTCAATATATATATATATATATATATATAATTTTTTGTACATCTTATTCATAGATTTAACACATGCGAATAAATACCTACACTAACAACAATGAATAACAAATAGAAAAGAAACAATATGCATACAAATAATACAAATAAAATAAAAATTTTAAATTTCAAAAATAAAAATACAAATACAAAAGCACGGTAATGAACAGAACATAATAAACAAAAACAAAACATACAACCAATATAAACACAAAAAATAAAATTACACAGAAACACACAGTTGCAACGAAAATAGAAGATAATAAAACAAAAACCAAACTAAAAATAAAAATAAAATAATAAAAAATAAAAAATATAAAATTAACAACAAACGTAAAACTACAAAAAAATAAATACAATAGCACCCAATCGAGATCCGAATGAAATAAACCGTCATGCGGCAAAATATATCAAGATATTAAGAAAAAAGTCAAATTAATAAAAAGGAGGTCAATACCTATTCACACATCCACCCAAAAACGAAAAGAAAACTAACAACTACGCAATAGAAATAAAAGAAAAAAGAAGGAAAATAAAAATCAACCAACCAAAAAACAAAACTAATAATAAAATGACCAAACGAATTAGAAATGAGTCCACTACCAAAAATCCATACCATGTTCTACATGAGCAAGAAAAACCGGGACATAAGGGCAAATATACCTGACGAATGAGAACATCATAAATGTATCCTGACGAAAATTTGAAGTCAGCATGAACCTACCCTTTTTAAGAGAAAAATCTTTGAGCTTATCACAGCGCTCTGCAGCACTTTTCCGATAAAAAACTTGATTGCTAAAATAAATTTTAACAGTAAAACCACTGAAAATCAATCTTAGTGTAAATATTATCACAGTTAAACACTTTATGCATACATACAAACATACATAGACACACACACAGACATAAACACACACACACACACACGCGCACACACACACAAACGTGTATATATATATATATATATATATATATATATATATATATATATATATATATATATATCCTAGACGCTAGAGTCGACCTAAAAATTTAACTCTAATTTACTTTCTCCTTATATTGTTCGTTCTCCTTCTGGTTTTCTTTTTTTCCTTTCCCTTTTTCCGTCTTAGGATTTTTATATATTTTTTCTTCCTTTCTTTATCCTTCCTCTCTTTGGTTTTGAAATTAGCTAGGAAATGTTTTTTTTAGATTGACGTTATCTATTCTCGATGTTGGCTTGTGAGTATCTGTATGTGATTTATTTATGGATGATTTTAAATATTAACATTTGTATCATTTGGGTCAAAGAAGCGGCACGTTTTGCTGCGAAATATGCATGACCCAAGAATTTGTAGAATATCTAAATTTTTTCTACATTATATCACACTGTTAAATTAAATAAAAAACTGAGTTCTCTGAAACTGTTCACAATACATTGAACACTTTCTATTACCACCTGCATAATAATGCCATAAATATGTGAACCCTGATATGCATTATTATTATTATTCAGGTTACTATATACATAATAACGTAGGAAAATCATCCAATTAAGCTAACATGGTTTAAAACTTTCGGCGTTGTCAGGTGTTATAGACTAACTGATTTCATAGGCATAATTTCTGAACACGAAACACTAAATTTCAGGTAAGGAAGATGTCAAAATTTGTGATATAGTATTGGAGCTTGAGTAATTAGATTATGCATATTTTTATCCAAGAATATATCTGTATGAGTATGTAAGTGTGTGTGTACATGTGTATGTGCATGTGAATGCAGATAGGTAAATGTGTGTTTGTTCAACACCAACAGTACCGAAAAGTATTTTATACTGCAACTATGCTGAGCGGAATTAGCTAAACTTTTTGGGAGAGAGCGCGTTATCTCGCGTGAACAAGAGTTTGACTTCCAGTTAGTCCAAACATCGACGACTCCTCAAATAGATCTTCTACCCAATTTCACTCACAAGACTTCGATTAACTCCTGGTATGGTTTTCAGGCAATTTCAAATATATATATATATATATATATATATATATATATATATATATGTGTCTATGTGTGTATAGATAGATAGATAGATAAATAGATAGATAGATAGATAGATAGATAGATAGATAGATAGATAGATAGATAGATAGATGGATATACCCAAATATATTTGTGAGGCTATACGCTAGCAATCCCGGAATGTTTAAGTGTATATACATTCCGGGATTGCTAGCGTATAGCCTCACAAATATATTTGGGTATATCCATCTATCTATCTATCTATATATATATATATATATATATATATATATATATATATATATATATATATATATCAAACGATAACATTCCAGGACTCGGTTTTCGTTTAGCCTCATAATTATGGTGTTTCGCATACCTTAGAATATTTCTAAAAATAAACACCTGAAATAATTAGAATGCAGGTAAGTGAACTTAGTTCCTTGAAATAAAAAATATTGAAGTAAATCTCATCTTCATTCGCTTTGATAAACAATGTGTACGTGTTTGTGTTTCTTTGTTTATACTCTTGAGTGTCTCTGTGATTGTGTGAAAGTCTTTATCTTATTCTGTGTCATCAAAATGAATATAGAAAATGAAATATTTTAATTCATAGTTAACCTTCTCTAGAAATTTCGGTAATTTCTGCTTTGCAAATCAAATTTTTGTAGAACCAAATAAATCCTCGCCATTACCAATGCTACTGGCTGGCAATTGACGTTTAGCGACTTCCGAGCTGAACTCTTTATTTAATATAAAGAAATAGAATATTCTCATCTCCCTCTTCATTTCTACGTATATAAAGTCTTGATCATTTTCACTAAGTCCCAAGTATAAATTTAAAATTTTTATCCCTTATATACGTACATAAAATAATTTTAAATTCTAAATTTGTCAAAGCATTCAAGTATCGATATAGTATCGATTTTTAAAGACCGTTTAGAAAATATCTGAAATATTTTGATGACATTAAAGAAGAGGATATCACTATGGCTGTTTATAAACTAAATAATGATAACTTCAACGTGAAAAACTTTAATTTGTTGATATGGACGCCAGTGTCTAGTTGGGTATCTTTTAGTGAATGTCGATTTGAAGACTAGTTTTTTTACAAGTTTAATATGTTATAATTCTTTACTATTGTTTTACATTATATCATTAATATTATTTTTAGTTCTGGTTTCAAAGAGGCTGAATATTTTTATATTAACTGGTCTAGGGATAGAACTCACTATCATTTCAATCAGTAAATTTCCATCGTCCATTTTAATACAATTATATTAGAAGTTCAAACAAATTATCTGTATTTTGTGTTTGTAATTGAGAAACTGTAATTATATTTGGAGATTAAAACAAAATTGAATGTAAAGTTAAAATACACCCACATTTTGATATCGGAAAAATAACAGAAAAAATTACAGTAAATATAATAATATAATACGGAGAAATGATATGTTAATGGTCTCGATTAAATGTGATGACAACTAAAGTAAAGACTCGCAGCATTCATAAGAAATAACTAAATCACTGAAAACTTAGCTGGTCAAAAATAATATAAAGAAACTGTCGGAAATAATAGCGTGAAGTAGAAAAATAGAATAGCACAAAATAATAGGCATTTGTATTTCAATGTTTTTGGTTATTTCGTTCATTTTTTCAGTATTGTTTCCTCTTGAATTATTGCATTGATTTTTTAATCCGACAATTGATTTTTGGTATCGAGCGAAATAGTTTCGGATAGTTTTGTAATTTGTTTTCTTCATCATTTTTCAGAGCATGTTAAATTTTTTTTAAAAAAACGTACAGCATGAAAGAAAAACAAAAAGCAAAAATAACAACTATTACGATATTTCTCTTGATGGAATAAACTGCCAGTATTTGTCTTTAACTGTTCGTTTATTGCTTAAGAATTGGCTGCTCGTTGTTCAGTTTATAAGTGGCAGGAAAGACTCATCTATCCGTCAGAAAAATTATAACAATTTAATTGATAAAATTTAAAGTCAAGCTCCTATCACCTAATTTTAATAGGTAAAGTTTATTCTATTAATAATCTCAAGGAAAGCTTATTATATATTTGAGGAAATACACATTATAATATTCATTCATCAATTGAAATGTCATTTATGACTTTGTATCCAATATGAATTACATTTGAATACAAGCAGAAATAAACATTTGATTAATGAAACAATTTGCTTATCTATCTATCTATCTATCTATCTATCTATCTATCTATCTATCTATCTATCTATCTATCTATCTATCTTTTCGCTCTCAAAATAATCTTCCGACCAATCAAATTAATTTTCCGTCCAGTCAAATCCGACATCTAAAATACATCTTCCGTTCAGTCAAATTAAGAAAGAAATAAGAATATTCTGAATCTATTATAAAAGCAATAAAAGCAATAAGAAAATTTACAAATCTTAGAATAGTTGAACACCAACTGGGAGATCATCCCATGCAAGACACCCATGGTAGTACTGCACCACGTGGTTGTACCAAGCAAGTCATTAAGGCATGTTAGCGTCGGAATCTCATCATCAACTAAACTTTCGACATATCTCAGCTTGTGCTTCAAATTCGGTAAACTCTCAGGTTGTTGCTTCACCATCTGTTCGAAAGTTGACGCATCGTGCTACTTTTATGCGCCTTCAGGGATGAACTCAACAGCTCAATATGGTTGAGTATTCAACTATAGGAGGCCAAGCGTTGTATTGTAGTGAAGAAAGCTAATACATTAAAAATTCAAATCAGACTCATTGTTAGAAATAAACAAATTTCTCAAATTTACAAACTTTGCTTAACACACAGAAAACTCGCAAAACTTCACACCTCGATGCGAAATGATTGTCGTCCAATGCAAAGGCATGAATCACATTGGCGAATGAATTCGAAAACGAAATAAAAGATGATCGTCGCACCAGAGAGTTAAGATGAGCGCAATCAACGCGTACTCTTGACAAATATCAGTTAGTTAAAGTGCCATACGTGATACACGTTTGGGCGATCATGTCTCCAAAGAGACATGACTGACTGGGCAGGAGATTATCCCGTAGTAGGTTGCCATTGCTTTCTGCGGTAGACTGGTTGCCGACCAAGGCTATAGAACCCAAT
>JBBBDQ010000614.1:6220000-6232500 GCA_037127315.1 Ascarosepion bandense
ATCAATCGGTCTAGAAGGAAAACTCTGAATGTAACTCTGGCGAAGTGCATATTATGCAGCTAAGGAGATGATCGTTAGCATTGACTGATGATCTAAATTGTTCTTCAAGACGGCACCCAGTAAAGAAAGAATTTGTTGTAATGTTAAATTTGGCCAAACTCACGAAATATAACACAACACAAACACGTCGTTTTAATTAATCTTTTCACCTATTCATAAATGAAACTGAAACTGGAGTCAGCATTGACGATTTTAATTCCTGCGAAATGTCTGCTTGCACATAAATATTTCTATAATACGTATATTCACTTTTCGTCAGATTATTAAAAAGAAGCGAAATCTTTAACTTAAATAGTTCCCAACGTCGCCACTTACAACTGGCCTGCGAGTGTGTGATCTCGAGGGCATTTTTAAGACGCAGACGCTATATTCTCGTGACGTATAAGAGATACTCTCCTCTCTCTGCGGTTTTTATTTATTTATTTGTACTTTATTATTATTTTTTTTCAAAATAGCATGCATTATAAAAGCAGTTAAGGTGATCGCACGTTTCCACATCGTCGTCGCCTTTAACATCTTGTAAGTCTTGTATCTCCGAATCAATTTACTTATGGCCACCTCTGTACTATCGGCGGAATCGAGATGGTTGACAGCTAGGGAATTCCAGATGCGGATATTGTATGAATAATGACACAAAATTGCTAGGCGGAGAGGCAAGCTCTAATTCGCATTAGCTTTGTTAAATACACTTACACACAAATAACCTTGGGAAAAGTTAAGCTTTAATCAATTAGAATTGTATCCCGAAACCATTATTATCTCAATACAAATAAATCTTACAACCAATAATATATTTTCTGGATAAAAATAAACTACAAATGCATTCACTAACGCTTAGAAAAGGTATTAATCCGTTTGTTCTCCCTCAAGCTATGGATTAAATAGCACAACATATTGAGTTCTGTAACCTTGGTTAGCAACCAGTCTATTACAGAAACTAATGGCAACTTACTGCAGGAATATATCCAGTCCAGCCAGTCATGTCTCATTCGAGAGATAATTGCTTAAGCGTATATCAAGTCTGGTACTTTATCTTTATTTTTTATTTTAATCAATTTCACCCCGAGCAAGGCAGAAATGCCACTGATGAGCGGGGTCTACATAACTGTAAAAAGATTAATTAGAAAAGAGTGACGAGTACAAACTATTTAGAAAGGAGCAATAGAAAGCTGAGTATGCAGGTGCGATGACAGATACATAGGTGGAGAGAAATGGAAGTATATACGGGGGTGGAGAGAGAGCAAGAGGCCAGTGGTTAAGAGATGAGTATTGACATTTCATTTAAATTTCTGGAGGTTGTAGCCGTCAGGAAAGCAAGAATATGGGAGCGAGATCCACAGGGGGGAAGTGCGAGAGAAGAAGCTGCAGGAGTAGAATTGTCGTCTGCATTTGACTAACCTGACTGTAAATGGGTGGGACCCAGTTGCCAGTCTGGTTGCACGAGTAAACACCTGTTGAGGAGGCACCAGTGACTTAAGTTCGTCGGAGCAGAAGCCATGAAAGTATTTATAGAACAGACAAAGGGAGGCCACATTTCTACGGTGTGGAAGTGGCTGCAGTCGAGCCGCCAGATCAGTACCTATCACATTACAGACTCTCCTTTGGAGCCTGTCGTGAACACTGAGGAGAACAGCAGGGGCGCCTGACCATAAATGGCAGCAGTACTCCATGCACGGATGGGTGGATGGTTGACTTGTATATATGCAGGATGGATTCAGGCGGAAAAAACATCATGGACCGACATAGTGATCCAATCTTCTTAGCAGTAGATTTAGCTATGGATTCAATATAGTGGTTCCATTTGAGGTCTGAGGAGAGGGTAAGGCCGAGAAGGCTAGTGTGTTATTTCTAAAAAAGCTATTGGTTTAAGTTCGGACGAAAGATATGATGGTTGTCAACAAGAGTTTCCGAGTTACTGATTGCTTCATTGTTTACTGGTAATCAATGTATATAATGGGGATTATTTGTGTTTGTTTTCGTGCACACAAACACAAACACACACACACACTAACACACACATAAATATATAATTGCATGTTTCATTAAATAGTATAGACAAGGTTCGCCTATTTATTTTATGCGATTTTCTTTCATATTCTCTGATTAGTGTAATAGCATTATCGTTAAATGAGAAAAAAAATTAAAAATTGATCAATGATCTTTCTAATAATCTAATCTAAGCTTTCGGCTTACATAAGCAATTTTAAAGATATCAAATTAAACTATGTATATAAACACGGACAAACAATTGTGTTTACATGGAATATTTCTAAGCAACAACAAACTTGTGTATTTAAGACGCTGGAAGCGAATGTCGCATCAGAGCTCATTATGTTACAAATGACCAAGCGAGAGTAAAAACAAGAACTATTGAGTATGCGAAGCCATTTGAATAAACCAATGATTTCCGTTAATAATTATAGGCATTTAAAGATATTGGTGGAGATTGAATAATTTATGAAATATTTATCACGGTTTATTTGTTTGAACATTATTTTATATTCATAAATACACACACAAAATACATGTATATATATATAAATTAAAATAAATTTTCAAAATTCAAAATGTTGAATGAACATTTGAACATACATACATACATATATATATATATATATATATATATATATATATATATATATATATGAACACTAAGATATAATTGAAACGTCAGTGTCTGTTTGTTTGAACTTCATATATGTTTGACTTTTAGAATAAGATATATGTTATCATAGAAATTGCTTATAAAGTGTCGAATTTCATGTTTGTTTTGTTTTGTTGTTCATTTCCCATTCAAGTACATGCAAAGGTGTAAGTCATTTTCAAGAAATATATGTTGTAGTGAAGATTGCGCTGGCTACCTTCTGGAAATATTTAGAAATCAGAAACTTCTAAATAGTAAAAACTTTTGTGACTTGTAAACGTGACCGCAAAAAAAAACACAAAAAAATATATCACTGAAAAACAGGATTGAAAAAAGGATAAATTTTCGGTGTCAGTTATATATATCCTCACAGCGTAATTGAATAATACCGAATGATTTCTCCACCAACACAAGATTCATTCAGGGTATCCGCACCTGGATTCCCACCTAGAACTGCGGCTCAACTGAATGACGTTCACATTACCCATTAATTTCAATGCTTAACCCGATTAAGACAAGCGCATTTAACGGAATAAAGTGAAACATGTTAGATTCCAAAAGATTTTTCCTACTTGTTCATAAATTATTATATAAAAATAGTGTTCAAACAATTCGTTTCAAAATATTATATATATATATATATATATATATATATATAGTTAATTCTCTTAATGTGACGATCAAGGAATATTGTGTTGGCTATTTATTTAATAGTTTTCGTCAAATTAATATAAGGAGTGAAGAGGAATTTACCACAATTTTATTATCCGGTCATTGGGATTTTTTTTTTACATAAATATTAGTTTATTCATATTGTCACCTATTCTTTGATGTTTGAATGTATTATTCGTTTTTCTTTCCTTTTTCTTTTCTTTTTGTTGATACCCTGTCTATGCGAATCTGTGCAATCATCAACGGCCGTGAAACTAATAACTTATAATTATTCATAGACTAATATTTATTAATAGACGTTTGACCAACGGTTGACGTTATTCACGAATTCTTGTTATATTTCCACGAGCTTTCCTTTTTAATTATATGTTATTTTTCATGACATATTGCTAAAGTTCCACTAGCCTATATTTTTCACTAGGATTCTTTTTTCGCAACTAAGATTTAGTGTTCTACTGGCTACATTGCGTACTAGTCTTCATTGACGTCAGTATCTTGTTAAAGTTCCACTAGCTTTCATTATTCTCTAACCTGCGTTTTTCAGATTTTCTTGTTAAGTTTCACTAACCTTTCAATTAATCGTTTTTTGTTGGTTTTTCACCGATTTCTATAAAGATTAAGATGTCAATCCAATACAGAAAAGATAAACAGATGTTATTGTGAAAGTAGTCTTTGTTGTCATGTTCCTTTAGATTGTAGGCGACCATGATTATCTACAATACTCTGTCATTTCTATATCTTAGTGCTTTTGTTCTTTTTTTCTCTATCTCATTTAATCAGTTCTCTTGAAACCATTTACACAATTTCTTGAGTAGGTTATGTGCTTCTTTTATTTGTCCAGGTCCCCGTACAGTTTCCGTGTCAGTTCAAATAATATTTGAAAACGCGAAACCATTTATCGAAAAATTAGTTGTCAAAAACGTTTAAAATAATGGCAGCACTAATACGAAGATGCAAATGACCTAACCTAAACAATACTGTGAAGAACTGGATATCCACCTATTCCTAAAAGGGTAAGGTGTTGAAATTCATTATTGTTTTCTCTTTAACACATTAATAAATATCATCTACTTTTTAATAGGTAAATTCATTAGAAACATCTTAGTTGAAAATGAGATTTAAAAAAAAACTGCAGATTATTTTTACTCAACCAAAATAAGTCGTTAGATTTTCAAAGACGTAATACGATACTGAGTAGGAAACGAAACTATAAAACGTCAGTGAGGAGAATAGACGAAAAAAGAAAATGAGTTATAATACAGAAAATGGCAATTCACTTGAAGTTTATATTCTGCTAAGTCTTTACAAATAAGAATGCTGATTCTTATGTAGAATTTTTCACGAATCTCAAGATATATAGGAGGCGCATCAGATGTGCAAAATAAATGCAAGGACGACTGGTAGATAATAAAATACAATAAATGCCAGATAAATTGTATGACACGATACAATGAACCAACATTCCACGCAGCACATCTAGTAAATAAATAAAAAATGCTACTTTAACCGGTGAAAATTTCGCGTTTCTTCTATTATTATATAGTAATGAATATTAATTCTTTAGTTAATAATTTATTAAGCTCATAGCATGTTCTGTGGCAATATCATATGCGTTTAAGTAAAAGAGAGACAGGGTAAGCTTCGCGAGACGTACTTGTTAGGTCTGAGCAAAAGGATGGCGGAACGGGGCTTAGTTGATAGACCAAGAGAAAATGTATTGAGAGCGACAAGAACCATATCCAAGTCGAAGTCCATGATCTACGTCCTGAAAAGATACGGCACGTGAAAAATTAGAAGACGATGAAGAAGAAATTCCCTTATCGCATATGTAAATATTTGAACTTAACATATGTTACATAATATTGTAATAACATTCATGAGTATGAACACAAGTCGCTACTTTATGGAGTGAGTACAAATAAATTGTGTGAAATTAATAAATTTGTCTATTTCAGCCGCTACACTGATATATGTCCCTTTTCTTTGTTCCTTTCTTTCTTTTATTCATTTTCTCATGGAACACAAGTGTTTTACTGATATGCGTTTTGTTTCTCGTAACGAAGTTGTCCATTATTTATGATTTATTAGCAGAGTACATTGAACATTTTTTATCTTTTTTTCTTTCTTTCATTCAGTTTCTCACTAAAACAATTCTGTTCTTCTTCCCTTTTAGCTAGACGGTCAAAAGAAAATAATCTAACATTTATGAGATATTGACAACACATAGCAGTCGTGCAAACTATGAAAATGAGGGAGAAACACATTTATAATTGGTTTGTTCTACTTCATATCAAATAAAAAACGTGAAACTGAGACTAATATTTTACGTTTAACACTAGATGTAATTGACAGGTACATCCGGTCAACAAAAGACAAATGTGTTTGACAGATATATCCCGCCGTGGATGATGTCAAAAGTGCAGTAAAATTGCATAAATGACAACAGACTTGAAAAGAATTGACAGCAGGAGGCGATTGGCATATTCATCCGGCTGTGGATAACTTCAACAAAGCGACAACATGAAAAAAGAAAAATCCGTGAAATTTTAAGATTATATAAAGTATAGAGTTTTTTTTACTGAAGAAGCAGAGACTTTCTAGGGACTCCAGACGTCTCTTTCGTATGTGCGATCTTTCTCTGCCTGCCATCTTGCTCCACACAAGTGTCACTGAAAAAAGCTAAAAATATAAGCTTTGTGAAGACCAAGCGATAATATATTACATAAGCAGGTACAATGTGCTGCTCATCTAAATGTTGGCATCAATCATGGACTTGTAAGAGTTTAGCATCTTTTTATGCCGGCAAATACGGCAGATTTCTTGAAAATCTTTGCTCGTCCAGTTGGTTTGATACGCATGGGAAGCTTTTTTGTGTGGTTAGACTAAGATGCGAGATGTGGTACTTTTCTTTTTTTAATCAGTATCACCTCAAACAAGGTAGTAAAGCCACTAAGACACAAGGGGTTACATAATGTAGAAGAATTAAAGCAGAAACACTACTAATGAGCGGGAAAATAAAAAAAAACTAATCAGGAGGACAGTAGATACAGATTGACATTGCATTTAACTTTTTGCAGCTGAAAGTTAACTAAAAAGCACGGAGCTGGAACGAAATTGCACTTGAGAGTGAGAAACTATTAGCATAGAACGAATGGCTACACTTTGTCATCTCACCTGTAAATTGATCCGATCTCGACATCATGGGGTATTTATAGAAAAGGCACAGAGAGATAACCTTACAGTGGTGGGAAATTGGCTGAAGCCGAGCCGCTATATCAGGAGTTATAAAGTTGCTAAATCTTCTTTGGATCTTATCAAGAAGATCAAAGTTAATAGCAGAGGCATTGGACCATATGTTTAGCATCAACAATGGGAATGAAAAGGAAATTTTACGCAAGCAGCTCGTTAATATGTAAATCTCATGAGATTGATAAAATACCCTTACATCATGAGTATGGAAGGGAAAATTGTTATCTTAGGGAACAAAGAGAAAACAGTTTTATTTTTGGCGCTTTACAATTTACAAGGCAAAGTGTGCACCAATTTCAAGAGATAACATCAGCTGCTAATTGTAATTTATCGAGGATATCGGACTTAAGATGAAGACAAATATTTTTTACATTCAATATAGAGAACTAATCTGAAATAATGATATCGCAGCTGTCGTTAATAAAGACAACTAACTAAATAGCCTAAAGTGTAGAGCACTGGGTGACACATGTATTAATGAAAGAACATCTATAAATAGAAAGAACGTCTAGTAAGCAGGTGAAGAGGCTCATCACTTGTTTCCTGTTTAGGATGTGGTCTCCGGCTTTCTCTTTTCCAATCTTCTCACTTTGTTGTTTTTTTTTCAATTGGAGTAGATAGATCTATCTATCACCCGGTTCACACTCCACCCACTTCTATTGAACAGATGAAGAGGCTCATCCCTTGTTCCCTGTTTAGGATGTGGTTTCCGGCTTTCTCTTTGTCAATCTTTTCACTATTACGTAGCCCCCTGCACATCAGTGGCGTTACCGCCTCGGTCGGGGTGATACGATTAAAAAAAATGTTACTGTTCAAACTGACATTATATATACAAATTTCCCGTCATTAATATTTCATGCGCTTTGTTCATTCTAATGTAACTATTTAAAAATTCAATTTCCACTTACTCAGTCTCTCAGTCAAGTTGAGAATTTCACGTGTTGTTTCCAATATAATTCTGGAAAACACCCCTCATTAGACAATTTATTTTTTCCTCCTGTTCAAAATCTTGGTTATGCATTGAAATGTTGAACTATTGAATTACGATGTAGTGTCTGCGGAAAATTTATGTTTATTCGCCTTTTTGGCACGAACTCCCAAATTCACAATCTTTCATTGTAACAAGATTGGGATTTATTTATTGGAGTGAAATCTTATATCTTCCGATTGGAAATTGTGTCAATGAGTTTACATTTTTGGTGAATGCCGGCATAAATCTCGGAAATGGCACGTGCATACCATATCATCTCCTTGGTTTGCGCCTGTCTGTTCAGTCGCTATAGCTCAGAGTAATTAATTCTTCCGCCTAGAGCTCTTAAAAATACCGATAGTTCACATCACAACAGATAATTTTGTGTGGAATCGTAATACTGCAGAGTTTCTTCGTTAAATATAAATTACGGCTTAATGCTAGAATAAATCTTCATATATGGTCTTACTAATTTGTTTCTTTTGACTACTGGCGCATTGTTAAGTCTGTAGTAAATAAGAAGAATCCCGCGATATCAAAGTCTCTTCTTTCCAGTTGACGTTTTGCCATCGATCGTTTACAATTGACGTTGCTCGTAACTTCTATTCCAATACTAATTTCGACTCTTCTATCGCAGCTTTGCTTGATTTTTCACTTAAAAATGAGTCTTATCTCAATAATAGACATATGAAACCCCTCATTTTTGGGGGTTACCATCTCTAAACTTTATCCACACAAAACATGCATGTGCTATAAAGTGGCTCAGTTTTTCTATAAACTTTACAACTAATGCCTTGTTTTTTTTTTCTTTTTTCTTTGTTTTTTTTTCTAGTTCCTTAAGAACTTAGATGAACTTACTGATTCTTCGAAGTACCGACGCATTAGTTTTTAGTATCTCCAAATTGGTTAAGTATCTCATCGCGTACGGGTATCTTTCAGACAAACAATACGGCTTTTTCTTCTCAGTTTTCTTTCTTTTTGTCAACTAGGATTATTTTTTAAAATTCTTCAGTTTACAATTCATGCGTTGAATGAGCGTGTACGCGTGTTTGTGCGTGTACGATCTGGTTGGGAGTGCCATTTGTCTATTTTTTCCTTAGCTAACAGGTTAGAAACTATATGGTATTAAAACAAACTGGTTCAATTATTCTTAAATGACAGAACTTTTTTCAGAGCGCGTTAAATAAGTTATTTCTATTATTTTCCTACTCATTTCGTTTTTATGAAAGAGATCATCCTTCCAAAAATATATTTCTACAGTTCTCACAATTCCTACTAGATTTTTGCGGAACTCCACAATTGTCTTCCTCCTTTCTTATCTCTAAATACTGAGAGGGTAAAATGCCGTGTACATAGGAGTCGCTGCATCTATCATATGGGCGAATCTTTGGAGCTCATCTACTCTCTTTCGCCATCGTTTGCTTTACTGTTATGATAATTAACACTAATACGGTCTTACTCAGAACTCCCATTTGTCTTATTGTCACTCTGACACCTATCAAAATTCTACTCTATTATATCCCCGCATACCTTCATATTCTTATTGCTATGTGGACCTGAGAAGCTATTTCTATTTCTACTATTTATTTTGTCGCATCTTTTTCTTCTACTCTCATTTAACGAATCACTATTTGACTTTTCATAAACGGAATATCGGACTCTCTTTCTGAATCATCTCGTTGTCGTCTTAGTTTATATTCTCGGGAATTTTTTTCTTTATTAACTGTGTCATTCTCATATTCGTCGGAGATTACCGCCTCGGTACTCTCCGTGAAAATGAGTTTGCCCTTCATAGCATCATTTTATCAGTGGGAATTATTTATTCCTGAATATTCGCTGCCATAATATGTTCAGCTTGAGCCTTACCTACTGAGATAGTTAACAGATCGTTGACCATCTAATCATTGCATAATACGGCAGCCAACTCATGTCTAATTTGATCCTATAATAATGGTTTCTCTAATAGATTAAATCTCCTATTTTAAGTCTAAGTCGTTAGATGAAATGTGAAAATTTTCATCTGGTTTTTACTCGCTTTTGACAAAGTAATCTACAAATTATTCAAATTATTCTCATGTCTATGCGCAGTGATATTCCTGTAGCCTAAAATTCTGGGGCTCATCACTGTAATATATACGACGAGGTTTTAATATATTATGCAATAGAAGAACTATATCCTTATCATAAGATAAGTATTACGATGAAAATTTTGCAGATATAGTAACGGTAAACATATTTTCTTGATCATCTATGCAATATAGACATCTCATTGTTTTGATAAATATTGTGCATCGTCCTATTCAACCGTTACATTGTGGGTGGTAGAACGATGTCGTCACGTGGTGTATACGTAAAAAGTCTAGACTCTCTTTCATAACATTGTTACATTATTTGTATAGTTACTTATTACTATGCAAAGAGGACAAATCTATGGAATATTTTATCTACTATTAAGTGTGCCATCATCTGAGCTCTATTATTTGATACAACAAATGCTTCGGGTCAGCTTGAAAGCATATGACTGAAAGTAAGCATGTAGTGTTTTCTTGATAGACTATGTGAGCAAGGTCCGAAAATAGCAAAGCTAAATTTGCGAAAAGAAATTTTGGCGTATAATAATCCTGCATAAGGGGTTAGAGCTTTCACATAACTTTTATTTGGCAAAGTATAAAATTATATACAAATTGTACAACATCTCTAAACAGTCAGTCAGTCAAGTGCCATACGTGATACACACTTGGGCGATCATGTCTCGAAAGAGACATGACTGACTGGGCAGAAGATTATCTCGCAGTAGGTTGCTATTGCTTTCTGCGGTAGACTGCTTGCCGACCAAGGCTATAGAACCCAATCTGCCCTGTTATTTAACCCATAACTGGAAGGAATAGACGGATTAATACCTTTCCAAAGGGTATTTGCGCGTAAGTGAATGCAATGAATTCGGCTGGAATTCGAAATCGGCTCTCCGATTTCTCGTTCCCAGTCGATATCTACTGCGCCACAACGCACATCTAAAACAGACATGCTAAACATGTTTTACTTTTATCAATTGAATGGCCTTTTCTATTTTTATGTGTCCATCATCATTATTGGAGTGCACGAGGTCGCTTTTCCTGAAGATTTGATGGGATGTATAAATAATATTCTCCACTCTATCGCCACAAATCTTTTTTATTATTTTCCTGTGTTTGGCAGAAATCCTCTGTAGTTTTAGTTTATAAAAAAATGTTGGTAGATGCCCGAAACTTATAGTTTTCATCCTATTAGTCTTGTACTGGCCTGTAGTAATGTTTTCAAGGCTATTAAATTGCAGAAACGAATCCCCATCTAATATCACACAACCTATTCACTGACAAGCAATATGGCTTCCGCTTCCACTGGTCTACCGCTAATGTGCTAACGGATATCACTGAATATACATACCAGTGATATATCTTAAAAGCGTTTGATATATTTTGGAATGTTCATTGTGTAAGGACGATCGTTTTGAACATGTATACTTCAGGGTCCTTTTATATTAAGGCGAGTATTCTTCAAGATACTATCCTAGAACCTAAACTTTTTAATCTTTATCTTTCTGATGTAGTCTCTTCACAAATATGCAAATATACGGATGACAGCAACATTTACTCCAGTAAATGTGTTCCATAGCTGCCAGTGTGTACCAACATTTACTCCAAGATGTGTTCCATAGCTGCCAGTTTGTACCTCGCTGCTGCTCACAGAAAGAACTTCAATTCTGTGATGGATTTGCGCAAGAAGGCAAAAGTGGCTTTTAATTTTTAATTCTTCTAAGTTCCTAATCATTAATCATCATAGATAACTTTTTCTACCATCCATCTTTATGGACAACGCTAATCTTCTAGAAATCAACACACTGTGCCGTCTTGGCCTCACTATCTCAGCCGACCTCAGGTAAAACAACTACATTGAATAAATCTGCTGCTAAGAAATTTGGTTCACTGTATAGAAGCGTTTATTTAGTCAGAAATTTATTACATTTATAAATCGACCATTAAAATATTGATGCAGAAATGTTCCGGTGCTCCTGCTATTTATCTCGCAGTTCTCGACAGAATCCAAAGGAATATCAGCAGTATAACCAAGGTTGATATGGATTTTCGGCTTCAGTCATTTTCTCACCGACATGATGTTGCTTGTCTCTGTCTTCTGCTCCAACAAGATTCTTAACTTGTTGCAACGACTACATTAATACTTTCGCGCTACTGCTAAAAATTTCCATCGAAATATAACCACCACTTCTAGCAACTTTCTCTCTCGCACTTTCGACATGTGAAACTATTTCCTATATAATTACTTCCCTGAAGAGTACAATCTTCAAAAGTTTATAATCAACATCAGTTGTCTTTATGTTGTTGATATCTAACCTTATATTGTACTTCCTTCGAAATCACTTATAACCATCTGAGAACCATCAGCGGAACAGCTTTATTGGGGTGAGAAAATTCTAAAAAAATAATAAAAATACAGAAATTCATCCAACAGAATCTATATTTTCCTTTACTTTAGTTTTCAAACGCTTCAATTCTAAAATATATCTATCTTCCTTCTGCACCCTAATTATATTTACGTTAGGAAATTGGACTTTCTCTTGGGGAGTCGTGCAAATAATCTCTGTAAGTAGCAAAATGTCGAGTATTAAATTATTCGAATTAATAGCGCTAACCTCATATGTCCTAACATCTAAATCGACTTAAATAATTAAATTATCTCCAGACGCATCTATTGAGCGTGGCAGTATATATTCTCACACGTTATCTTGACACTGTAAGTGCTTTATTTTGCAGTTGTAGGCTGCGAAGCACAAATCCTATAACTGCATATACTTGTTCTAAATTGGAGACTAAAAAAAGGCTTTTGATCTTTGTGAACAGTGAGTATATA